>JADWQK010002384.1:600000-880115 GCA_017933935.1 Sesamia nonagrioides
AACCGCATGTTTTAATCCCGTAGAAATATTGAGATAGCAGTACTAGTGCACAGAACTAGCACTTGACCGCAATCCCGCCTGATGCTAAGCAGAGATGCAATCGTTTTTGATAAAGTGCGCTAGTTTATAAAGAGTATATTTACTTAAAAAAACTGAGTGAATAAGAGGGCAGACGGCATGATGCAATGTTACACCCAACAACAAGACCAATGAAGCTGCACCAGAGGGACCCTCCACGACCAAACTCCCGATACAACATTTGGCGTACCCGGCACACATCGCAACACAACTGCTCAAATCGTGGTTATAAACCATCTGTAGGTATACCAAATGACATCATCCAAGTTCGTTCAGTGGTTTTTACGTGAAAGAGAATAGTTTGGAATATTATATATACATAAATATATGTATATTGGGACAACATTTCAAAGAAACTCAATTCCCACAAGCCAGTATCGTAATTGCCGTTTTCAATCCAAATATGTTTTCGTCGTTCAAGAGGAAAAAAGCGGTTTTAATACAAGTAAACACTATTTGTTGCAGAGAGAGTATCCGATATACATTATACATGGAATGTATTTCTATTAAATGGATTGTATGAGTTTCTTGGCGGAATTATGAGGGCGGGAACAGACTACAGAACAGCTGTGGCTTAGTGGTATCGGCCGCAGCTTATAAATTGTAGGTTCGAACTTTACTTTGTGCGCTTTACTTTGTGTAAATGATTTCATCATTGCTCTCAAAATGGCGAAGGAAAACTTCGTGAGGAAACTGGCATGTCCTAGAGTCAAAACTTCAAAGACATGTGATATCTCTCAACCGGCACTGGGCCCGCGTGGTAGATTAGAGATTGTTTTTACGCTTCTGGCGATAGACTTTAAATAGACTAAAATTAATCTTAACTTTGTAGAATTATTGTAGATCTACTTCTTCTTCTTATTCAGTCTATAGAGGTACACGCTGGATAAAGGCTTTCCGTAATTAACGGTCTTGTGCTGCCCGCATTCATCGGCTTCCCGAGAACTTCACCAGGTCATCGGTCCACCTTGTTGGGGGCCTCCCTACGCTGCATCTTCCGGTACGTGGTCGCCACTCCAGAACCTTATTGCCCCATCAGCTATTAGTTCTACGAGTAATGTGCCCCGCAAGGATTTTTTGACCATCGATGGATGATGTTGACGATCGGCGCTGCTGGTGAAAAAAAAAGTGTGAACTGACAATAGAAATGTATTCAAAATCTCGGCATTCATTCGGAACGACGCACTGTAATATAATTTGGTAATGAATTTTTATTTCACAATTACCCCCATGAATTGGCTTAGGTATGGACATTTATATTTAAACTTAAATATTTCCTGTAGCTGAATACAGTACGAAAAACAAGGACATTGCCCACGGCAGTTTTAATTTAAAATCACTATCACCCCGAACAATAAGGGCGGTACTGATTACAGAAAAATTATGGCAAATTAATATGTCGCCGAATAAATAATCAGTATTTAAATGTTTTATCCTAGATTTTCCTTAATATTTTTAAAAATGTAGTTCAATTTTTGCAATTAGAATATTATACTAGGATAGAATAAATATGCTTAGCGCGAGAATATTTCGCAACACATTTTAATCGAGCCTTAGACCTTTCTGCTTAACATGATAAAAATGCTTATTAAGAATTTTAGGGACTTAACGAGTACCTTGGTTGGATTTAATATAAAAAAAATTTATTGCTTATTAATATCCCATAGCTGGGCAAAGGACTTCATACTCTTCCTCCACCTCTCTCTCTGCAGAACTGTCAAGGACCAATACTTATTACTTGTTTATGTCCTGTGTACATTTTTGGGAAATTAGAAAAAAAATTGTTCATTGATGTTAATCAAATGTTTAAATTAAAAGCTGCACACAATAGATAAAAATAATACCAGAAAGCATAATACCAGACATAATTATGTATTCAATCCTTGTACAAATACATAACAGTATTTTCTTTTATTTTTCATTTACATAACATGTATGGACTTGTTCATTTCCACAAAAAAATCTTACTAGATAATCTGTAACCGCATGTTCGAGAGCACACATTGCAAAATATATAGGTTCGATGCTCCGGACAAGGCTATATACCTCTTGTAATTAAATGAATACCTATTTGAGAAGAACTTCAAATATGATAACTTTAGCAACCTTTTGATTGCTCACAGTAAAGGTTACTGTCTGTATGATGGAGTTAAGTAAACTTTATGTTTAACTATTCAAATTCAAACGTAGTAAATGACGACATTCTTTGATGAAGGTATGTCAAATGAACTGCACTTTTGTACCCACTCTTTAGCCTCTATATCTATTTATTAATATATAAAGCTGAAGAGTTTGTTTGTTTGATTGTTTGTTTGAACGCGCTAATCTCAGGAACTACTAGTCCGATTTGAAAAATTCTTTTTGTGTTGGATAGCCCATTAATCCAGGAAGGCTTTAGGTTATAGGTATAACATCACGCTCCGACCAATAGGAGCGGAGCATAACTGACTCCACGCGAACGAAGTAGCGGGCGGCAGCTAGTACCGAATATATAAATCAATACTAATATATAAAGCTGAAGAGTTTGTTTGTTTGAACGCGCTAATCTCAGGAACTACTGGTCCGATTTGAAAAATTCATTTTGCGTTGGATAGACCATTAATCTATGAAGGCTTTAGGCTATACAACATTACGCTGCGATCAATAGGGTCGGAGAAATAAAAAAAAAACGCGGACGCACTCGCGCGCGGCCGCTAGTAAAATATAAATTTAAATATTATAAAAGCATTTAAACTGTGTTGTTTATTACTGACTAGCGGCCGTCAGCGACTTCGTTCTCGTGGTTTAGTGATGCTCCGCTCCTATTGGTCGCAGCGTGATGTTATATAGCCTAAAGCCTTCCTGGATTAATGGGCTATCCAACGCAAAAAGAATTTTTCAAATCGGTCCAGTAGTTCCCGAGATTAGCGCGCACAAACAAACAAACATGCAAACAAACTCTTCAGCTTTATATATTAGTATAGATAACTATTTTAATTTAAAAAAAAATTAAGAATCACTTAAAAGTGCGTCTTCATCCTCTCTCTTATTAAAATTAAAAATACTTTGCAGTGCCCGACAAGGTTCATAATTGAGTCGATATTTCAACATACTAACTATGTAGGTAGGTACTCATTGTGCAATGTAATAAATTATTGAATATTTTAATGTATTTCTTTTTTTGTAACAATTTTCTGTGCTTCGTTCTTAGTTATGGGTAAGTTACCTAAACCATTCGTATTACCCAAGATCTCCCGCAATGAAATGAGTTACCTTAGGTTAACTGGAGGTTTTTATCAGACTCCGGGCCCAAGTTGGCAAAAGCAAGGAGGCTGAAGAACCTTCGAGTACAAATGTGGTACTGTTCCACAAATATTGGAATACTCAATATGGTATCCTGTAAGTCACATCAGCTACACGTTACAGGAACTTATGGACGCTGGTAATGAGAACAAACAAGCCGCATTCTAGGCCAAGTGCATTTGGCTTGATATCGACATGCAATCGCATTTGGTAAGCAACAATGCCGTGGGTAGCGATTGGTAAGCAGCAATGTTAATGGAAAATGCTTTGTGAAGAGTCCACACGCAGACTTTCCTAATATCAAAGAAACACATCCGTTCATGTCAGAGGCTTATTCCGCACTATCAACATATTTTGAATACGATGGTCACTATGTGACAGTAACGTTCTACAGGAACCAATCTCTAACAAATGTCGTGTAGTCGGCCATCTTTTTTTTCTTTTGCTGTATCAGACTTTGTAAAATTCATTTTTATTTTATTACACACACAAAAAGCTGAAACTACAAAATTACACGTGCAAAATACAACACTTCTTATCTCGAGTATGCAGGTCATAAAATAAGCTCAACACGAAATTAATTACAAATTTATCTGCGAACGGTACGCGACAGTGCAAATATTAGCACAAATCGTGCCCTGGCGCGTTGTAATTTATTAAAACGTCATGCACTACGCTCTGCTATCACAGTAAAAATGAAAAATGGACAGTATTGCTTTATTTCAGTTTTCAGATGGGTTTAACGAGGATTCTGCATCATTGGATGTCATTCCAATTTTTTTTTTGTTCAAACCGAGAAAACAAAAACGTTATAAAATAATGCGAAATCATTTTTGCAGTTTTTTATTGGTTGAATGTTTCTATAATGCCTCATCATCACCTCAGCGTTAATCTCAGTCGCATCCAAAGCTTTTTCAGCTTTGGAGTCTGGTGTCCACTTTACAAGTCTAACTGCTGATTTCGGTTAAAATTCGATATTTTCCGTGAAGCGACTGCCGTCTGACCTCCACAACCCGAAGGCGATTTCGAAGCATTGCAGTTAGACCAATTGTTGGACTTTTGAGGGCCTGTAACGACTGCCATTAGATATTCGTAAGGCAACCGGGACCAATGGCTTAACGTGCATATGTGATCATCTACTGACAACTTTTGGATGCTATAGCAAAGGGAAGGGGAGACAAATTGGTAGTGGTACGATTACGGTAGAGGGAATTGTGGCTAACACATAGGTAATAACCGCACGGGTCTCAGAAGCTGAAAATTCCTACAAGTAATATTTTTTTTATAAATTTTAAACTAGCGCTTGACCGCAATCCCGCCTGATGGTAAGCAGTGACACAATCGTTGACGGTAAAGCGCACTAGTTTATTAAGAGCCTAGTCACTCTAGCCTTGAAGCCACTCAAATTGTAGTCCGACGGAAACACCGCCGCTTGCAATTTGTTCCAGTCCCTCGATGTACGCGGTATAAAAGAAGAGGCGATAACGCTTCGTCCGGATCGTAGTGGTGTTGACAACTTAAGGGTGGAAACTCGCCGTACGACGGGTCGTCCGATGGTGGAACGGAGATGGGGGAGTTAAATCATGCAATTCCCTCGCAGAATCTCCAAAATGCATTCCTTATTTTGCTGAGTAATATTACCAAGGTATTACCCAGTATCCAGGTTGTGGAGTTTAGATTGGCAGTCACTCCATTGAAAACACATGTAGTCACATGTGCTGTATCGTGGATGCGTTTACAAAGATTTAAACACAAATAGTCAGACACGTCATAACATTGTCATTAAGTTTCTGAGCTACAGTATGCAATAACGATCAAATAAGCAATGGAATTACTATAATTATAATGTCTGGAATAAGTGTTACTGTGGAAGCGTGACTGCATATAATCTTAAATGCTTCGCAAATCAATAATTGTACATAATGGGCGCTCCTATCACAAAATATATTAACATTTTATGTTTTGACGAATATACGTACAGACGAAGGTACTCCAAGCTACTATAATCTCTATTAGATTTTCAACTTTATCTACTTAACATTAGGCTCACAGTTGATTGGGAATATTAGACAGTTTCAGATAACTTGACTTGTTTGAATATTTTTAGTTGTTTTATTTTATTACAGTATCCATCACCATTAAAAAATAGTAAAACTTTCATGTTGTAATAATAATTAACACTAAAGATTCCCCACACTAGGAGACAGAGCCCTTCTTTGGCTGTAATCTACTAATGGGGCCCAATGCGGGTTGGAAAACTATCTTGTACGGTTTATCCCTTATATCAGCATCAAGTAACAAAAGAATGTACTCAATATAAATATTGCACTCTGACCCCCGAGATACAGACAGCAGCAGGTGATGCAAAATATTTTTAAATTTAAGAGGGGACCCTATTGCCGAGGAATTTGGAAAATAGGTATCTGTAGCAGCTCAGGCTGATTTTACCTACAAAAACGTTGACCAAAAGACGTTTCGTATTCCGCTGTTTTTTTTTCAAAACATGGCGGATGTCAATTATTTTATATCAACATTTAGAGTAAAGTGTACCTATACTCCTATTTTTTCTTTTTTGTCAAAAACTTATCCCGTTTGATTAATAGTCATCTGAACCTCACGGTAAAAATGGGTTATTTTTCGCGATTTTGAAGTATCGTATTTCTTTTATTAATTAAGTTTCAAAAAAAATCAAATTATAGGGGCACGTATAATCGTGGTGTAAAATTATAGAAAAAAAAAATAATTGCTCTAAAAGCATTATCCACGACGAAAACAACGGAATACGTTTGTATAGAGAAAGCACCACTAGAGTTCCGTCTTAACGCTGGTTTTTACAACACCCGATAATTATATTCTAGAAGTAATTACGATTATTTGGCTTTTATTAATTAATTCACCAAAATAATAGCATTTTGGCGCATCATCTACTTCTATCTTAGTGGTCATACTTCAACTAATAGCCGACCCATCGCTGCGCGCTGTTTTGAACACGATTTTTTTCCGCTTTGCGCTTTTGACGATGTCACAAATGTCAGTAAATAGACATCTCCTTCAATTTACTCAGCAAACTACAACTTTTTATACCATCCAAGTACATAGAATCTCGCATGAATACTGATCAGCTGCATCTAACGAAAAACATGTTGTTGTCTAGCTTCTAGAGTCTAGAGGTAGATGTAGACATCTGTATTACCTTAGTTAGATCAATAAGGTCAAGATAACTTCTTATTCAAGAGTTGCGTTTGTAATTCATTATGTTGAAGAATTATACATACATAGGTACGTTTAAATGGTAAATTATATTTATTTTCTGTAAGTAGGTTTGACAAGTCAAGCTTTAGAATTGACTTTCAAAAAATGTAGATTCTCAGCCTACATAATTTGAATAAATGGCTTTTAGAAGACTCTTATGGCCAGTATTCCGAATAAAAGTTATCGCAAAATGAATCATCAACATCAACCTTTTTATCATCATCTCATACAGAGAAGGATTGAGCGTAATCACCACGCTTGCTCAATGCGGGTTGGCGATTTCAAACTTAAAGTCACGGGTATCCTCAAGATGTTTTCCTTCACCTTGTAATCAGTCATTGGGTCCAAGATATACTTAGAAAGTACATCTATCTTAGAAAAGTTACATTGGTACTTGCCAGACCAGGAATCGGACCCGCACACCCATACTTGAGAGGCTGGTGTTTTAACCACTAGGCCACCGCGACTTAGGACAACACACTGACGGGTGTAGATCTCTGTTATTGATCACCATTCAACTCGGTTTTTCGCAACCTTCGTCCAGCAGCCAGCTTACGTTTACCGAATTTCGTTTACGCACAGCCTAAACCAATTCAATTATACACGAGAAATCCTAATGTAATGAAAGTAAGCATCAAGGAAGGGTGTTTAAAAACTCATCCCTTGAAAGGGTAGAAAAGGGATGAACGTTTCTGTGGAGTTTTATCATTTTTGGGCCGGCACAAGGTTTGACAAATATGACTATTTCTTCACGTCGTTTTCATATAAAAATAACCTATTTTACTATCCCGAACTTTCACTTGTATATAACTACCAAAATTCTACCGTAATAAAATGAAAATGTATATTTATAGCTATAACGGTGTTGGAGCCAATAACATAACGAGGTAAGCAGAAAGGGTGCTTAATGGAGTGTAAGTCAATTTAGTAAATACTTAGCAGGCGATGTATCAATGTCGCCGCAGTTCACTTAGTGTGCTGATAGATGGCGTTAGAGTCGATTTAAAAGATATCGCTTGCAACCAACCTGTGAGAGAGCAAAATCTGAACGATTTAAGATTTAATATAAACGAGTAAGGAGTCCAAAACACGGTTTATTTATTTAGGTACTAAAACAGATAAATAAGCAAGATTACGTAGTCGTTTAATGGAAAATAGTGGTATGTACTCCAAGATGCATCTAGATAAACTGAAAGCCGATTCCAACATACCTAGTTGGGAAATCGCTAAGCAAATGATGTAAAGCAGAATGAAATACTACTTTTATAGATAACTAGCTGTTGCCCGCGACTCCGTCCGCGTGGACTTCAGTTTACAGCGCGCGGTGGTTCCCGTTTCCGTGGGAATGCCAAGATAAATGCCTACATTACTGCAAGGTTTCCTCAAAATCCATTAAGTAGTTTTTGCCAAAGCCGTAGTCCGTTCCGAAAAAAATTAAAAAGGGCTCAGTTGATTTAAATAAGCGCCTGATAAAATAATGGGAGCAATATGTACGACCGCGTTCGCTCCCGTTTTCGCAACATTTTTTGTTACTGCTCTGCTCCTATTGGTCATAGCGGGATGTTATATAGCCTATGTCCTTTCTCAGGATTTAGACTATCTGTGTACCAAATTTCATTACAATCGGTTCAGTAGTTTTGGCGTGAAAGCCGGACAGACAGACAAGAGATACTTTCGCATTTATAATATCACAAGTATGGATTTGGTTTTCTCGATATTTATTACTTCTTATCAGCAACGCAAAATGTGTAACTGATAAGATTGTTGCGTTAGTGAGTAGGTACTTGATTAACATGCTAAACAAAGAAAATGTATAATAGTGTAGACCACTTTTTCTTTCATTCAAAAAACCATAACACACGAATTCGAAAAAGGGTTTTATGCTACCGTAGGCGAAACCTATTTAAAGTAAAGCCTAAACCAACATTTTTCAGCGGAACACTATTTCTGCCACTACAAAAAATGGTACCTTTTTTCCTATAATATTTAGGCAAACAGGGCCAAGCGGTACATTTGTGGTACTTGTCCCTCTCTTTACTCTGTTCGGATAAAGATAATCGTTTTATGGAACAGCTTTTATAGGGCCTTTGAGGAGCAGATGGTAAATATAAATAGGCCACAAGTAGTTTCAAGCACTTCTAGTGAGCGGAATTGGAAAAATAGACCGCTCTTTGTAGACAGAATTACGATATATTGAATGTATCGGGTAAGCTCTAATATAGAAAGATGAGTAGGTTTTCTAATTTAGAGATTTTCATATACATTAGTTGGAGGCCTGAAAAGTCCAACAATATTGGTCTAACTGCAATACTTCGATATCGCCTTCGGGTTGTGGAGGTCAGACGGCAGTCGCTTCTTTAGACCGAAAATATCGAAGTTTAGCCAAAATCAGCAGTTGAGACTGGGGGGTGGGTTTGAGGTGGACCTCAGACTCCAAAGCTGCAAAATCTTCGGATGCGACTGGGATTAACGCTGAGATAATGATGATACTATTATATTACTCTGCCAGGGTCGCGGGCTGCTCCAAAGAGATACTGTTGTACCTGGCGCATAGGCAAGTGAAGGAAGACGGGTAGATTCCAGTCAGTAAAAGTCTGACACGCACTTGCGATCCGCCTAGAGCGGGAGAGGTCATTTGATGGTTTTCCATGCAAATGTAGATGGTTAATGAATTGATAATTAACAAGTAATAATGCAATTATAATAATAATTATCACGGACAGGACTATTGTTGCCAATAAGCCTGATATAGTGATGGTGGATCGATCAAAGCGGCGTACAATGGTTGTTGACATAACCATTCCACATGATGAGAATCTCGTGAAAGCCGAGAAAGATAAACAAATCAAGTATCTTGACTTGTAGGATGTGGATTCAGCAACCATTGTATCAGTAGTCTTGATAGCCAATGGCTTAATAGCCAACACCTCAGAAAGCTTTCTTATGGCAGCAGGATTAGACAGCGGTACTTTTGGACTCTTTTTTTTTAATAATTATAAACTATTATAAACTAGTGCTTGACTGTAATCCCGCCTGATGGTAAGCAGTGATGCAATCGTTGATGGTAAAGCGCACTAGTTTATTAAGCATATTCACTTAAAAAACTAAGGAATAGGAAGGGTGACGGCAGTTGAGCGAGGTGATGTAATGTTAAACCCTAGACCAACACGACCAAACGAAGCTGCGCTAGAGGAAGATTGATCTGGAGACTCTCCACGACCAAACTCCCGACACAACAACATTTGGCGCATCGAACCCGCCACACATCGCAACACAACTGCTCAGACCCGTCCTCCATACGGCTTCACCAGACATCATGCCGGAACACGACGAATCGCTTGCCGGCAAGACTTTGTCTGGTGGGTGGTAACTTCTGCCGGCAGCCGATGTTATGGCTTGCATTGTCAGGAGGTTCCTCACTCTGGAGCCCTAACCGCCGGTAGCTTGGACCCTGTCCCCAATACCGGTAACAGGGTCCAAGCATACTACTATTTTTTATATTTTTAAATGTTTTTATATTTCAAAATGTAATTTATATGTAAATATCTTTAAATAAAGGAAATAATAATACATTATTTATAGATTATCATAAACCATGGTACGTTACATCGTACCATGGTTTATGAAAATCGATCATTCAAATTAATGAGAATTAGTGATTGCAACTACCGCCCATTTTATGTTTTCAAGTAGGTATATATTTTTTGTTATGTATTGTCTGGTGTGCATTAAAGTGTATAAAAATAAATATTTAATCAACATGCAACATGGAAGAAGATTTTTTTATTGTTAACCTTTATTTCTATGACAGAATATAATAATTCCGGTTACACGTAATCAAACAAAGGATCATGCCAAAGGTTTTTTTTTCGGTGGATGGTGCAAGTCTAAAACTAACGGTTTTTTGTCATACACTTTTTGGGGTTGGAGTTCATCAAATATGTTGTCCCGCTCTGGGCGGAACTGCCGGGTGTGTCAGACTTTTACTGTCACACGGAAGGTGTTCAGTTGCCCTTGACAGGTCTTTCGATCGACCCCCGGCCCTGTCTAATAAGAATAATTAATTTTATGAATAATAGTAGTATTAACTTTCTACTGCAAGCAGATCGTAAAGTAACATTTAAATCCCATGTATGTATGTATGTAGGATATGAACAAAGTAAATGGTAGGTATATGGGACTTAAAAATTAGTCCCGAAAAATGGGTGTTCTTATACAATGTCTGACTGCAATGGTATTTACGGTATATACATACCAAAGGGACGACTTCTTTAGATGATATCAAATGATATTGGAAGGGTTGCAACTCAATATAGAAATAACTAAAAGAAAGCAACTAAAATAATAATACTCCAAAAATTGATAAGGTCAACCGGGGCAATTGCGTCTTTGGGGCAATTGCGTCTAATCGAAATTATTTTAAATCTATTTGACCTCTCCTGCCATCTTTACGTTATAGTTTTTTATTCAAAGTAAACAAAACAAGTGGCAGGAGAGGTAGGTTTTCAAATAGATTTAAAATAATTTCGATTAGACGCAATTGCCTCAAAGACGCAATTGCCCCGGTTGACCTTAATAAATTTTCTGTTGCATATTTTACATAGGTAAAATAAAAATTTGTAGTCTTTCTTAAGGGATCAAACACAGTCGCGGTATAATAAACTAACACAAAACAAATAACAACGCTCCTCCAATTAGCCACGATCACACCAAACCCACACCCACCCAAACCTCGAACACCAACCAGAGGAAATACCAGCCCAACTGGCCACTAAATTAAAACAAGCAACAATTAGCGAGCAGTTCGCACAGTGTATCAGTGTATTACTATTGTGGCACGCACACAAGGTCGAATGAAAGGAAAAGGCGCTGAATGCAAAAACGTTGTACAGAGTAGTTGACGACAGAAACGCCGAATTTTGTTCTTTTATTGCGTTGGAATGCTGGTGTTATGTTGGGGCCTCGCTGCAGACTCCTATATATCAGGACATGTTATTAGAAACGGTTTTGCTGGAGCATAATAATAATAAGCTTACCTACACCCGTATCTAGCCTACACCGTCAGTCTACATTATCAACCTTTTTATCATCCCACTGCTGGGCACAGGTCTCCTTTCATACAGAGAAAGATTGAGCGTAATCACCACGCTTGCTCAATGCGGGTTGGTGATTTCAGATTTAAAGTCCAGGTTTCCTCAAGATGTTTTTGTTTCACCTTCAGTCATTGGTGTCCAAGATATACTTAGAAAGTACATAGAACTTTAGAAAAGTTACATTGGTGCTTGCCTGACCTGGAATCGAACCCGCGCACTCATACTTGAGGGGCTGGTGTTTTAGCCACTAGGCCACCACGACATCTAATTTTAGCACCGTCTGTCTAATTTTTCAAAATCTGGAACACTTTGGGCATTTTGTGACAATAAGTGCACCAAAATCGACCACATAGGCACAGTACGTTATGCTAGATATGACATGCCTTTGAATTTTTAACTTCCTTTAAGTAATTTACAAGGTATCAACTTGAGGTCAAACCCAGAACCCTTACCGAGAGTCGCGGCCGTTCCTAATAGACCATTGATGCTATTAAATTTATTATGGTACTAATAATACCAGAGTTTGGCAGGGATTACTGCTCAGACCTACTCCGTACGGCTTCACCAGACATCATAACGGAACACGACGAATCGCTTGGCGGCAATACTTTGTCTGTTGGGTGGTAACTTCTGCCGGCAGCTGATTTTATGGCCTACTACCAAGAACTCATTCACCCAAAAAATACTGAAATGATTTGGTTAAAATTGGACAGAGATGGGTATAGAATAGTTTATCCCGATAATAAAACGAATCATATGCAAGTGAAACCTCGGGACGCAGGTAGTCCCGAAAGTTTTTAAGAACGAATTAATAAAAGACTCAACAGCTTAAAATAATCTGAAAGTACTCTTAATACTAAGTATGCGGAAGCATATTGCAAAGTGTAGGTTACAATTTGAACTGACGTATTTTTTACACGTAAGCAGTAACCTTATTTGCGTCATTATATGCGATGTGACAGTGATATATTATTTTATTTTGAGGATAATCTCTTTCTGCCGTTAATGATTAATTTATTTAAGGAATAATTTCTTAATTAATCTTTTCATTATAAGACACGAGCAGTTTGTGTTAAATTTATAATTGTATTGCATAACCCGAAAATATAGGAAACCAAGGTATAAATAAAATTCATTCATATCAATTAAATCCATACTAATATTATAAATGCGAAAGTGTCTCTGTCTGTTCGGCTTTCACGCCTAAACTACTAAACCGATTGTAATGAAATTTGATACACAGATAGTCTAGAGCCTGAGAAAGGTCATAGGCTATATAACATCCCTCTATGACCAATAGCAGCAGAGCAGTAACAAATTTTTTTGCGAAAACGGGAGCTAACGCGGGCGTACTACATATTGCTCTCATTATTTTAATAGCCGCTAAATTTATATCAACTGAGCTCTTTTCAATTTACGGGAACCACCGCGCGCTGTAAACTGAAGTCCACGCGGACGGAGTCGCGGGCAACAGCTAGTATCTAATATTTACAAAAAAAAAAAAGAAATTAAAGCGACATCATCGAAAACCTAATTTCGCCTTCGTGTTTCGCCTCCTCCTTTATACCGCGTACATCAAGGGACTGGAACAACTTGCCGGCGGCGGTGTTTCCGTCGGACTACAATTTGAGTGTCTTCAAGGCTAGAGTGAATAGGCTCTTAATAAACTAGCGCGCTTTACCATCCACGATCGCATCGCTGCTTACCATCAGGCGGGATTGCGGTCAAGCGCTGGTTTATAAATTATAAAAAAAAAAAAAAAAATACCATAAACTTCAAACAAATCACTTTCCCCGGGAAGTGTATACAATAGCCAATAAATGTCCGTGTCTCGCCACGTGGGTGTTTCCAGTTATTCTAGCGGATTGCCTCTTATCTACTTACCAGCGATTGTGTCATTTTATGAGCCCATTATGTAATTTTAAACTTTGATTGTTAGACGCTATTGTATAATATTGCCTGCTGTGATAATGATGCATTGGAAAAAGCTGTGAATCGATTATAAACAAAGATAGCTGTCACAATTTCGCGTTCGCAATTTAAAATTTAGATTTGTGACGCGTTTTATTCGTGTACGGTTGACAGGAAAGAATTGTGGAAGAAAATGTGTTGCGTTGGTCCCAGGTAGCTAGGTACAGGGCAGGAAGCTAGTGATAATGCATGCCATTATATCAACAAGATATTTGTAAGTGGGGCACTAAATATAATTATCATATATTTGTTGTTAGCAAATTAATTTATACTTATACATAATATATACTATGGTAAGGTTTGTTGTTGTATATAAAAAATCGCGCATTTACTGTCGTGGGCAGATATCTGTTGGCAGGTTTTTGGGCTTCTCAGTACATGTAACGACAGACAAAATCAACAATTGATAACCAGGATCAAGAGTTAATATGCTTTCTGAAGCACGGTTGGGGGGTTGATTTATGTAATGGATGGACGCCCACCCACGAACCGCTCGGCAAGCGTAGCTGAAGCTTGGATCACCCAATACGGCCATTTTCAAATAACGACGAGCCTCTTCATAACCTTAAATACTACTAATATTCGCCAAATATCAATATTCACAACATAATTGGCCTATAATCTTCCCCCCTCCTGGGACATAGGGCTCCTTTCAGTGAGAGGGATTGGGCCGTAATCTACCAGGCGGGCCCAGTGCGGGTTGGTAGACGTCACAACTCACATGTCTTCGAAGTTTTGAATATTTTTATACAAAGTAAAGCGCCTTATGTCCATCAAACCTATGACCTACAACTATCAACATAAAACAAAATAACATACAGTACTTATGTTAAATAACAGAGGGCGTTCCCTTAAACTCGTTAATATATATCATTCATAGATTAAAATAAAAATATCAGCATAGAAAAATAAGCATAAAAAAATCCGAATAAAAAAAAATTCTAATTGGAAATAAATTTGAAACCTCCTGTTTTAAATCAAAATAGTAGTCGTCATGTATAAATAAATTGCGACGTTGCCGTCTTTCATGTTCGCATGTACAGTGTGTTTCTTTTACATGTCAATTTAAAATTTTTATTGAATATTTTCATATTGGAAAAAAATTTAAAACATTTTGTTTTCGAATGGAAATATTTTTTTTAGCATGTATGTATGCTATACTATTACGGGTTAACGGGAACGCCCTCTGTTAGTTAACATACTGTATAATATGATATCAAATAACCTTTCCATTGAAATCTTCCATACATTTCTAGACTGGTGAATTTACCCACAAGATGAAAATCTTGCGATAGCCTATTTATAAGTCGAATATCAAATTTACTTAGCCAGGGAAATTACCTAATTGATGAGTAAACTGACACCTCTAACCTCCGATCTTAATTATGCTATTATTCTCCTAATAAACCCTTCGTCAATCAAACTTACATGACAATGTTATTGTATTCTAACTCAATAGTTTTAAATAATAATAGGTAAAGAAAGCAGCGCAATGAACAAACCAGCGGTTACCTAGTGGTATCGGCAGCGACTTATAAGGTAGGTCGTAGGTTCGAACCCCGTCAGGTGCTTTACTATATGTAAATTATTTCATCACCACTGCTCTCAAAAACGGTGAAGGAAAACATCTTGAGGAAACACATCTATAAATCCGCACTGGGCCCACGGTATTGTGTCCGAACAGTGGGTCCAATATAGACTGATTGTTTATGATTATGTCAGCAAAGAACAATCTCCAAGGCTTGGAGTACAGGCGTAGAGTAGCCAGCTGTCGGTGTTCTATAGGATGCAGTTTGGGGTGTTTTTTTTTTTTTTTAATAATTATAAACTAGTGCTTGACTGCAATCCCACCTGATGGTAAGCAGTAACGCAATTATTGATGGTAAAGCGCACTAGTTTATTAAGCCTATTCACTTTAAAAACTTAGGAATAGGAAGGATAACGGAAGCCGAGCCAGGTGATGCAATGTTACACCCAAGACGAACACGACCAAGGATACTGCGCCAGAGGGAGATTGATCTGGAGACTCTCGACGACCAAACTCCCGACACAACAACATTTGGCGCATCGTACCCGGCACACATCGCAACACAACTGGTCAAACCCGTCCTCCGTATGGCTTCACCAGGCATCATGCCGGAACACGACGAATCGCTTGGCGGCAAGACTGTGTGTGCGAGGGAATTGCATGATTTGATTCCCCCATCTCCGTTCCACCATCAGACGACCCGTCGTACGTCGAGTATGCACCCTTAGGTTGTTAACACGAACTAGTTTATAACAATTAAAAAAAAACAAGAAATCTTTGCAACCTCTGTCTTTCATTACTCTGCGTTTGATCGGCTACTAAGGTCACAAGCTCTATCTTAGGTAAGCCTTTACATAGAAATTATAACAAGTATCTTGTGTCATAATACGGGTATTTATACATTGGTTACTAAAGTTGTTGTTTTAGTAACTCACTTAATACGGAAAAGAAAAATTTTACACTAGCTGTTGCCCGCGACTCCGTCAGCGTGTTGATATAAATTAAGCGCCTGTTAAAATAATGGGAGCAATATGAACGTCCGCATTTGCCTCAGTTATCGCAACATTTTTTGTTACTGCTCTGCTCCTATTTTTCATAGCGGGATGTTATATAGCCTATGTCCTTTCTCAGGCTCTAGACTATCTGTGTACCAAATTTTGTAACAATCGGTTCAGTAGTTTTAGCGTGAAAGCCGGACAGACAGACAGACAGAGATACTTTCGCATTTATAATATTAGTATGCATAGTATGCATTATATTTTTAGTTCGGCTAAGTTAGGATAAAAGTCTCGTATTAAACCAAGAGTTTTAGAGCTGTGGTGGCTTAGTGGTAACTGCCCCGACTCACAACTTATAGGTCGTAGGTTCGAACCTCTGTTTTTTGTTGTGGATAGGAAATCCTCAAATGACCTATCCCGTTCTGGGAGAAGCGGAATGGCGTGTCAGAATTCTACTGACTAAAACACGGTGGGTGTTTCTGCACTTGCCTGTGCGTCAGGGCCACGGTTTCTTTTTTAACCAACCCGCAACCCTGACCCAGGAGGCATCGATCTTCAAAGAGGTTCCAATCCCTTCAAGCGCTTTACTTTGTGTAAAGATTTCTTCACCACTGCTCTCAAAACGGTGAAGGAAAATATTGCGAGGAAACCAGCATGACCTAGAGCTTCAAAGACATGTGACATCTACCAACTCGCACTGGGCCCGCGTGGTAGATTACAGCCCACTCCTTCTCACCGAGAGGAGGCCTGTGTCCCGGGGGTTGGAACAGGCTGATTATTTATTGAACAAAGACTAAATTACTGTTAAAAGTCCTAATAAAGGTTTTGACTTAACCAAGGGGTATTGAGTTATCCAGTAGCTGGGTCATGGAGGTTAGATAGGCAGGAACTCCATGTCCAGTACTAGTATTCATCCCAGCATATTTGGAATAAGAGTCTGAGTAAGAGAGAGTGGAGAGTTAGGAGAGATGATAGCTCAGCATGAAGATAACACATCTGTAATTTCTTTTACATACTTATGTGTAATTCTTAAAAAAAATCGTAGTAGTTTCAGTATTCTTTATGTTGTTATAAAATCAAATTCTTTTCTAAGCATTAAAACAATACCTAGCCGTTTGAATTGACCTTAAATCTGGACGCTGAGGTCAAAAATACAAGGTTTTTTTAAAAGCTTTTAGTTGTTTTAGTTATGTTTTGTACAAAAATGTTTAATTTTATATAAAAAAAGGTTTCTAGGATGACCTGTAACACGGGAACAAGAATGTTAGTAGGTACTATTATATGTCATTATCATCTCAGTGTTAATCCCAGTCGAATCCGAATCTTTTTCAGCTTTGGAGTCTGGGGTCCCCTTTACCGGTCTAACTGCTGATTTTGGCTAAACTTCAATATTTCCCGTGAAGCGACTGCCGTCTGACCACCACAACCTGAAGGCGGTATCGAAGCATTGCAGCAAGACCTATTGTTGGATTTTTGAGGGTTCTAACAACCCGTAACGACTGCTATTAGATGTTCGTATGGCAACCAGGACCAACTGGTCGTGCTCTCCGAGGCACGACCAGACCAGTGCAAATATTCATATTCACTTTAACTAATACTAGCAGCGTCCCGTGATTTTACTCGTATAAGTCTCGACCTCGAAGAAATATCCGAATAAAAAGTATCATTGTTATAAACGTCTCTTCGTCTGGTTGTTTGTGTATGCGAGTTCAAGTGGGGTAATGTTTTTAAAAAACTATCAATGTGCCAAATTTCATCCAATTGCGTAAAGTAGTTTAGCGTAAAAGTGTAGCTAACAAACACCTATCCATTCATCCATCCTTATAAACTTTTGCGTTTATAATTTTTATAACGCTTTTAATTTGTAATCTTATTGGAATTGTATTGTGTTATTTTAATGATCATCATCATCATAATCATCACACCACCCCTACGTTGTTAACACCACTACCACCCGGACGACTTGTTTCACCTTGTCTTTTACACCTCGTACCATCAAAGGAATGGTACAATTTGCCAGCGGCGGTGTTTCCGTCTAACTACAATTTTAGTGTCTTCAAGGCTAGAGTGAATGGATTCTTAATAAACTAGCGCTCTTCACCATCAATGACTGCATCATTGCCTGAATAACGGTGACTGTTTAAAATGTTTAAAAAAACTGTTTAATTTAAATTTTGAATGGCGATATGGCGAATCTTGGAAAGAATACACATTCTATTTAAGATTCGACATTCAAAATTTACTTATTTATTTTTACGACCTCATTTGTATACTTTTATTTTAGCAAATAAATAAATTGATTTGAATAAAACTGTAAACCTGTCTAGAGTACAGAGTAGTATATAGAATAGGTTCTTAATAAACTAGCGCGCTTTACCATCAACGATTGCATCATTGCCTATCATCAGGCGGGATAGCGGTCACTGTTTATAATGTTTAAAAAAAAAAACTGTTAATTTAAATTTTGAATGTCGAACCTTGAAAAGAATATACATTCTGCCCAAGATTCGACATTCAAAATTCCCTTTTTTCTTTTTTACAACCTTGTTTTGTATGCTGGCATTTTAGCAAATAAATTATTTGATTTCAATATAAATGTTAACATATCTAGAGCGATGTGGTGAGCAATGAAAATGCCGTCTATGCCTCAGAGCCTTCGCCCTGCAATGGAACAATAGTAGGCTAGTATTTATGCCTATGGATATCTGATCCAAGTGGACCAGCCAAGCATAACCAACCCAACATACGTTTCGCAGTATTGTATGCGACCTAAGGTAAAGGGTAGTTATATCAAGTTAAATAAATATCAACTTTATTTTAATGGTAATTGAGTTCTATTTAGAGTGACAAGCTTATAAATATGTTTTAAGTTGTAGCATAAATTGGTCTTTATTATGTACGAATTAAACTTATTTTTCCTTAAACTTGTGTTCCTTATATTTGTGCTACAAATTTGGCAAATCGTTTCGAGGTGGCATTGCAACGCATTACCATTATTTAGTAATATTTAAAAAGATAAACTGTGTCAGTTTGTGAGGTCGTTGGGATCTAGAAAATTAATAAATTTTTAAAACAGTTTTCTTTTGCCAATAGGAAGCCACGTTGTTAGTGGCTATGCATTAAACCGAAAAATTAGCATAAATTTCGTGGTAATAGGATTTCATCACAAGTAAAAATAAAAATGTTTACCGATGAACGAAGTGGGTACGGGTCAAATTCATATTCACAGCAGCAGAGCTCAGCTATTTTAGCAAATAAATGACATTGCGCGACCTTGAAACTATAAATAAGCTAGATGTATGAGATACATACTAGGTAGTATGTCTCAGAAAATCTAAGGTCTAAATCATTACCCCCATTTATATGTGGAGGTTACAATAATTACAGCATTATGGTCATCGACCTTCCTTTCCATATGTTTGTTTGCTTGTGTGTTTATGTGAATGTAATTAATCATTTTATGTTGACGTGGTCCATGGTTGTTTGACCACCTTTAAAAGATTTTTCTGTGCCTCGAAAAATACGTAAAGCCTTTGGACCCAGCTGCCATTTATAGACTTTTGACAATCGCTACGAGTAGTTAGAAACCTGACATTGTGGCAGACCAGTCCTAGCAAGGGGTATCATATCACCATCTGCATCTGGTTAGACTGGAGCCCTACCCCAAAGCGGTTGCTAAAACAGCAAAGGCTGATGATGATATACCTATGTACATATTTTATCTTTTTTATAAATATAAACTAGTGCTGGACCACAATTCCTCCTGATGGTAAGCCGTGATGCAATAATTGATCGTAAAGCGCGCTAGTTTATGAAGAGCCCATTCACTCAAAAAAACTGAGTGAATAAGAAGGAAGACGGCAGTTGAGTGAGGTGATGCAATGTTAAACCCAACAATACGCCCAACGATGCTGCGCCAGACGGAGATTGATCTGGAGACCCATCCTCCACGACCAAACTCCCGACACATGAACATTTGGCGCATCGTACCCGGCACACATCGCAACACAATTGCTCAGACCCGTCCTCCATACGGCTTCACCAGACATCATGCCGGAACACAAGGAATCGCCGTGGAGGAGTGGGTCTGCCGGCAGCCGATGTTGTGGCCTACCACCGAGAGAAGAAATGTTACAAAAATAATGGGCAATATTTCTTGAACTAGAATAAAAACATTGCTTAAAATTTAACATACTAAAGTCATCGTAAAGCAACATGAAACAGTACTAAAACTAATAACCAACCGAATAACTTCAAGTAGAATTCTAGAGCGCTAGGTATTGCTAAACGAGCTATCTTTGAGCGCGATAGTCTAAGATTACAACATCAAATTATATAGCTAGCAAGTCTTACAACTGTAAAGCAGTACAATGAGTCTTAATTTTAATGCGATTTGTAAATAGAGGCACTATACATGCAAGTCTTTGACCAGTGTGTGTTACCAGTGATGACTTACGGAACTGAAACGTGGTCGCTCACAATGGGCCTCATACGAAGGCTCAGAGTCACACAAAGGGCAATGGAAAGAAGTGTGCTCAGAGTTTCTCTGCGTGATTGGATCAGAAATGAGGAGATCCGCAGAAGAACCAATGTCATCGACATAGCTCTTCGAGTCGCTAAACTAAAATGGTAGTGGGCAGGCCACATTTCTCGTAGAACCGATGGCCGACGGGGCAGTAAGGTTCTGGAGTGGCGGCCACGTAATGGAAGACGCAGCGTAGGGAGGCCCCCAACAAGATGACCTGGTGAAAGTCGCGGGAAGCCGATGTCAGCGTGGGGGAGCCTTGGGGGAGGCTTTTGTCCAGCAATGGACATCTATAGGCTGAAGAAGATACACGCCGGCGTGTAGTGGGCAGCTCTAGATGTCAGCACATCGTGATGGGGTCTACGAAGACCGATGCCTTCTGGGTCAAGGTTGCGGGTTGGTTAAAAAAGAAACCGTAGCTCTGGCGCACAGGCAAGTGAAGAAACAGGGATGGGTTTTAGTCGGTAAAAGTCTGACACGACGGCTCCGCCCAGAGCGGAAGAGGTCATTTGATGATTTCCTATCCAGAACAAAAATGGCACTGTACGTGCCATTAAGTTTCAAGTTTCGGGTTGTAAGCTGTCTCTAATAATATGTATAATTGGGATGTCGAAATTTTGGTCTTTTCAATGTTAAAAATCCAAGAAAACTAGCCAAGATCAACAGCTTAATATGCGTTATAAGTCATCGTATTGAAAGATGGCCACCCATCCGCAAACCAGCTGTAGCATGCGTAGCTTACCCTGATCAATGTTGTTTTATTTAGACCTCTCGTGTAAGCTAAGCTTAGAATCAGCCGACTATTGGGTTGTATCCTAAAAATAATTTAACGTCCGTCAGATGGATTTATAAAAATATTGAACACGTATTTTTTTTTCATTCAAATACTTAGGAAGATATATTGAATTGAAATGTCGCATGATGTCACGCCGTGGTACAAACTATACCATGGCGTGACATAATTAGCTCCCACTCCGTAACTATAATATGCTATATCTCTGTAGTTTTTGGTAATATCGACAAAATAAAAAATACGGGTCTAATTTTTTTTATTATCTACAAGATGGACTAATTATTTTAATTTTCATACCTTGGATACATCCCTATTGGAATAATAGCTCACTCCGCGCTTTCTTCACAAAAGCTGTCACGGTAAGGTGATTACAGAATCAAACTTTACCATCTTAAGAATTAAGTTTCCTTTCTCACAATACCCAACCCATTAAACCATCCCTCATTTTCCATTTCCAAATTCAGAAAGGCAATCAAAAGTACATTTAATTTCATAAACTTTTGCCAAAACTGTAAAGAATTTTTCAACAGTTGGCACAATTTTGACGGAAATTAAACAGTTTTCAAAAAATATGCTCGTCGAAATTCCATCAGTGCGGAGAGCTTCTGCACTGCAACAGCATTAGGTCGAATGTCGCTATAGATAAATATCCAATGCGACTTTTGCTGGACTCTGCAGCTTGAAACTGTCGTGGTGTAGTGATGGGTAAGTATCGATATATTTTTTTTTTACTGTCGATTTATGTTTCTTGTACCAAAAAAAAAATGGAAAAATATGACAACATCCGCAATGGATACGTGTTGTGGATTACGGCTCACTGTCAGGCCCGTATCCCAGCATTGGGAACATTGTAAGCTGATTATGCTACGACCGTCGAATTGTTAAATACACACAGTCCAGCTCTATCTAAACTTCATCGAAATAGGTTTGATGATATTTATTATGTATAAATTAACTATTTTTTTTTCAAAATTCAGCTAAGTGTCAAGTTAATGAGTTGTTAGGTTTTGGAAATAATTAAAAAAAAATACTGCTATAAAAGTTACGCAACTGTTTTCAAGGTAATTTTGTTTGCGTGTCTAAATAATAGCCTGTTATGTATTAGATTATAGATTTGGTATTGCAGTTGAAATTGCATTATAATAGCTACTAGACCATTATAAGTTTATTTTTTATGACAGCAGGATTGTGAACTATATCGTAGATAAACTGAACATTAAGCAACAATAATCTTTAAATACTTACTAAACGAAACAAATATAAAACAAAATATTAAATGTGGTCTTGTTTTTTTAATCAATGACAGGTAATTATTGTGGTGAAGGCTAGAGGCAGAAAAAATAAAGAAATTAAGTATTTCGTATCTTAACTATGCAATATGATACTCATTATAATTGCTTAAGCACTTGTTGTAGTTTTTACTTAACACTTACGAGTATAATAGCTACTAATTTTGCTTCGTAAAGTATGGTGTAATTAACGTTCTCGGGTAATTTAGGGCGTGGGTGTTTATAAACTTCTTACGTGATATTCCTTAGTATTTGAATTACACGTTTTAAAACAAATATTTGCTTATATTTGACGTTTACCCTCATCAGAAATGATGAGATCCGCAGAAGAACGAGCGTATTCGATATAGCCCGAATAATTGCAACAGTGGCCGGTCATATTGCCCGTAGGATCGATGCCCGATGGGGCCAACGGGTTCTCTAGTGGCGACCACGCACCGGAAGATGCAGCGTGGATAGGCTCGTGGTGAAAGTCGCGGGAAACTTCTGGATGCGGGAGGCGCAGGACCGGTCGTCGTGGAGATCCTTGAGGCCTTTGTCCAGCAGTAGACGTCTTTCGGCTGGAACTAATCATATCTTAAAGAGTTCTATACTACTGCAACGTTCATAAATTAATATAGGTATCATCATTGAATACCATATTTAGAAATAATCAAGATAATAGATACTATACACAGCTTCAATTTATCGATATTATTTTTGTCCCTTAATCGACACGTCCCCCTCACTAACTGTCCACATTTGGCCAAAAGGCATTGCGGAACACTGCGGTGTTGCTAATTCAAAATGTACTGTCTATGAAACATTCAGTAGGTGGCCTAATGACTGCACTATTTTAGGTAGAATAGACTTTGCTGCTTCTAAATGAAATGGAACTGAAAAGGATGCTTCATTAGCGTTTTGTATAGGAATGGAGCTGAACCAAACCTTTATAAAATAAAAAATAAAACAAAAAAGCATATATTTTTTTTTTGTTTTTGAATACTTTGCCCCACACTAGCATTTTTTCCTGTATCATGGTACTTTTACAAACATATAACTCACATACACAAACAGCCAGACCCGGAACAACTACTTGATATTTGTACCGTGCGGATCGAATCCGGGACACGCAGCGCAGCAGTCAATAGTTTAACCACTGCGCTAACCGTGCTGTCAATTCAAGAATGTTTGAAATGAATAAATAACAATAATAATGGTTCTAGATAACCAATCGATCATACACACCCAGACCCATCACCCAATATATTTTATTTCTATATTCAGTTGTCCTTGGGTACACTTGCATAGAGCATACAGGTATAATCGTCCGGTGGTGCCTCCTCATTACTTAAAATCGTCTAAGGAACCTCTACGAGCTGACTTTGACCCCTCCAACGTCTGTCCTGGACCCAAGGGACTATATAGGGATATGTTAAAAACGTCATCAAAATACAAATAATAATAATTTAAAAAAAAGATACTTCTGGACACGGCTCGCATTGTCAGGAGGGTCCTCTCTCTGGAGACTTGACCTGACTGGTAACTTGGACCCTGTTCCCAATACCGGTGGGCTACTATTTTTTATATCTTTAAATGTTTTATATTTAAATATTTAAAAATATAACTTATCTATATGTTAGTATTCTCGGTGGTAAGCCATAACATCAGCTGCCGGCAGAAGTTACCACCCACCAGACAAAGTCTTGCCGCGAAGCGATTCGTCGTGTCCCGACATGATGTCTGGTGAAGCCGTACAGAGGACGGGTCTGAGCAGTTGTGTTGCGATGTATGGCGGGCAGGATGCGACCAATGTTGTTGTGTCGAGAGTTTGGTCGTGGAGAGTCTCCAGATCAATCTCCCTCTAGCGCAGCATCCTTTGGTCGTGTTGGTCTTGGGTTTAAAATTGCATCACCTCGCTCAACTGCCGTCATCCTTCCTATTCCTAAGTTTTATAAGTGAATAGGCTTAATAAACTAGTGCGCTTTACCAACAACGATTGCATCACTGCTTACCATCAGGCGGGATTGCAGTCAAGCACTGGTTTATAATCATTTAAAAAAAAATTAGTCTTAAAATAAAGGAAATTATGAAAATTACCATATCAAGGCATCATAATATACACAAAACTAGAACATAAATAGATACAATTCAATTCATCATGCCATAAAAAGCACAATCAAGAACTTAGTTACAAGTATTTAATTACCACAATAAATTCATTCCTGTCCAGTGAGTTTAACTAATTTTGCACCACGAATCTTCTATGTTTTCCTTTCATTAGCATGATGTAAATCATAATAATTAACACTTCAACAAATTGCCGCTAGATAAGCATCAAGCATTTCTCCTTTATAGCCATAAAATATATAAAAAGCTTGTAAAAATGGACGCAGTAATTAAATTTTAGTATCTCAGTTAAATGTGAAAGTTTCCGTTTTGCTTATAAACATCTACAGAAGGTAGGTATCTGGAATATTTACCTAGAAATTGACAAGTGTTACAATTGTGGTAAGTAGAGCGTGGTGGATGCCGACACGAAGGGGACGCCGCACTCCAGTCCAAATCGTAAGCGGAAGAAGGCAAATATTTTTTTACAACTGTGGTTTTTATGCTCACTTGTTTTTGTTTAAAAATCGATTACTGTTGTTTTTCTCGGTGGTAGGCCATAAAATCGGCTGCCGGCAGAAGTTACCACCCACCAGACAAAGTCTTGCCGCCAAGCGATTCGTCGTGTTCCTGCATGCTGTCTGGTGAAGCCGTACGGAGGACGGGTCTGAGCAGTTCTGTTGCGATGTGTGGCGGGTACGATGCGCCAAGTGTTGTTGTGTCGGGAGTTTGGTCGTGGAGAGTCTCCAGATCAATCTCCCTCTAGCGCAGCTTCGTTTGGTCGTGTTGGTCTTGGGTTTAACATTGCATCACCTCGCTCAACTGCCGTCATCCTTCCTATTCCTTAGTTTTTTAAGTGAATAGGCTTAATAAACTAGTGCGCTTTACCATCAATGATTGCATCACTGCTTACCATCAGGCGGGATTGCAGTCAAGCACTAGTTTATAATTATTTAAAAAAAAAGAAAAAAAGATGTTTTTTTTTTGGCAATTTCGTTACGAGGTAACTGTGATTATCTTTCTTATTACTTTTATTTGTTATGTGTTGTGTACACAATTATTATGATTTTTAGGACAGATGTGTAAAAGATTGTATATTGTAATCAATTTTGTATTGTAGCTTTGTCACGATTTTGGTTTACTTTCATGGGCAAGTGCGGCTTAAAATGGAGCATTTTATTTACTAGAAAAAATAGATACCTAAGTAGATTTTGTTTAGTATAATGAAGAGATAAGTAGAAACAGTAGTCAGACATATCTTTTTAAGACCGCCAACGTAAACATCTGTTATTATATTTCTTTAGAGAAAACGTAGCCAGCATACTAGGAATTTCTCCTGTATCGTGAGTCTGTTTACAAAAATATACACCCACGATACAGGAGACACACATAGCCAGACCCGGAACAAATACTAATAAGTCATTCTACTATTTGTTTTTGTATTTGTAATTGTTTATATTATCTGTAACTAGCGGCCGCCAGGGACTTCGTTCGCGTGGAGTTAGTTATGCTCCGCTGCTATTAGTCACAGCGTGATGTTATATAGCCTAAAGCCTACCTGAATTAATGGGCTATCCAACGCAAGAATAATTTTTCAAATCGGATCAGTAGTTCCCGAAATTAGCGCGTTCAAACAAACAAACATACAAACAAACAAACTCTTCAGCTTTATATATTAGTATAGATTCATTTATATAGTGTCTTCAATATATAAATGAATCTATACTAATATATAAAGCTGAAGAGCTAGAGTGAATAGGCTCTAAATAAACTAACGCGCTTTGCCATCAAAGATTACATCAGTGCTTACCATCAAGCGGGATAGCAGTCAAGCACTAGTTTATAATGTTAAAAAAAGACTAATGAAAGAGAATCCTATTCTTCACTGGAAGAAGTATGTAAGGTCGACAGCAGGTGAAGCTACCCGAAACTGTCAAATATTTCCTTTCTAACCTTGATCCTTAATGCTTTAGAGATAAAGTTGAAATTCTAATAAGGAAATCTGACACATTGTAGTAGCTTAATTGTGCTGCTGTCTGTATCAGATTATAACAGCGTTACTACAGAAAAAGCCATTGAAGTTAGTTTATAGTAAACCCTTGTCGCTTGCTCTTGTAACTTGAACCAACTTAAGTGCCTTCAAGTGTAGTTATTAACTTAATCGAATGCATGAAAGAGGTGCAATGGTTTCCATCTATTCCGCTGCCTTACTTATACACATTTTTTTATACCGTATTTGTGATAATGTGATAAATTAAATCTATACTAATATATAAAGCTGAAGAGTTTGTTTGTTTGTTTGAACGCGCTAATCTCAGGAACTAAAGTTCCGATTTGAAAAATTGTTCCTGCGTTGGATAGCCCATTAATCCAAGAAGGCTTTAATCTGTATAACATCACGCTACGACCAATAGGATCGGAGCATAACTATCTCCACGCGAACGAAGTCGCTGGCGGCCGCTTTATGATTGCCGATTTCATTTCACTTTTTAGTACGATAACACTGACCCCAAATGTAAGCTTTGTTGCGTATTTTTTCATCTTTTTACTTACTAAAATCAAAAAGTACTCAGCCTAACCTTTTAGGGGAATAAAACTCGTAAAACAAAACAAAAAATAAGGACTCCTAACGAATTTATATACAAAAAAACTCCTTATTTTTTATTCGTTTTCCCGAGAAGAGGCCTGAATTGATCACCATACCGTGAAGACTCGGCCATTATACTTTGTTTACGATTCAGAAATAAGACACTGGGGCTCACGAGCATCCCTCGTTTTTTCTTCCGAACCGTTTGTATAACAATTTCATTACTCGGAAAAGTATCCGAATTTCGGTAATGTGCCTTTATTGTCGTCATGTGTGCTGTTTTTTGCGTACTGTGCTTTAGGTTGTGTAATTTGTTTTAAATGATTTAGAGGAGAGACGTGCAAAGAGGCTGATTGGTGACCCTGATCTAACTCGAGCTGGTCTCCAAAGCCTAGGGCACAGGCGTAGAGTAGCCAGCCTTTCGGTGTTCTATAGGATGCATTTCGGGGAGTGTGCGAGGGAATTGCATGATTTAATTCCCCCATCTCCGTTCCACCAGCGGACGACCCGTCGTACGGCTGGTTTCCACCCTTACGTTGTTAACACCACTACGATCCGGACGAAGCGTTTCGCCTCCTCCTTTATACCGCGTACATCGAGGGACTGGAACAATTTGCCAGCGGCGGTGTTTCCGTCGGACTACAATTTGAGTGTCTTCAAGGCTAGAGTAAATAGGCTCTTAATGAACTAGTGCCCTTTACCATCAACGATTGCGTCACTGCTTACCATCAGGCAGGATTGCGGTCAAGCGCTGGTTTATAATATGTAAAAAAAAAAGAGATAAAGGACTGGTGGATGATACCTACTTTAAAAATGAGGCCTAGCGCTACTGATCCCCATCATCATCATCAACCTTTTTTCATCCCACTGCTGGGCACAGGTCACCTCTCAAACAGAGAAGGATTGAGCGTAATCACCATGTACATTTATTAAACTGTATATTAAGTTTAGTAAATTTTAGTAAAGACGACAGCACGTCAAGCTTCTACTTGCAATCTGTCTGATTTCTTAATTAGATTTTCGACTTTATCGCTAAAAGCATTCGTCCAAACCACTAATGTTGGATTTATCTCTGAAAAATGGGTAAAATATTGCGGTCTATTTATGTATCTTAATATATATTTTTTTATATATCTTTAGAATAAGTTTCCACGACTGCACGAGTATTTAAAACTACAGTTATTTCAGCTATAAAAATAATAAGCATCATAGCATCATAAAATTCTACACTTTCGTTACAAGACCGAATATCAACTCTGGGAAACTCCCAAGACAAAATTATTCATATCAGATCGGCTAGAGTTGGGCAAAATTTTTGCCTTTTTATTGCTTCGCTAGCGTAACCGAGGGAATTGAGTCACAGAATCCGAAAATATAGGGTATTTTCTGCTAAAAATTCTGGAATTTCTAAACTTCTGACCACGTCTTGAACATTAATCTAGTGCCATTCAGTTGGGGGTTTTCAGCAATCACTTTGATAACCTGAATAATATTCCTTCCCGAAAAGCATTTCTTTTTTCAGTTGTTATTATCATAATCAGATATTTTATTTGTAGAACATAGGTATTTAATACAGATGGTGATGTCAATATAAAATGAACGCTATATCTTGCCGTTGAAGGCGTACAAATATTCATAATAAAATTATCATAAAAATTCAATTAAATTAAAAAAAAAATATAATTGTATAGTCAAAATTTATAATTAAAGCAAATTCAGTGATTAAATAAAATAAATCCTTATAAATAAAACCATCCCTATATCAATTGATCCTCCAAATATTCACTAAGCGTATTAAGTCTTCTCGCACAACAAATTAAAAAGAGCCTTTTTGAAATGGTGTATGCTATCAAGATCCTCTAATTTACTTGGTAATCTATTATACAACTAGGGTACCATTCCTAGAAAGCTCTTTGGGTACAGTGCAGTCTTGTGTGGAGCAGCACATATCTCTCTATAACGTCTTCTTGATATCAATGTGGAAACAAATTCATGTTTGATTTTGTGAATACTACTGCCTCGTAAATGCACATACGAGACATTTGTTATGACAGACGTTTTGTTAGGTAGGCTGTATATTGGCGTGTTATGTTTTTTATTCCCCTTTATTTATAAGGCAAGTTTTGGTAACAATACTTTCTGATTGATACATGGGGGAATATGGGAATTCCCCTGTTCAAGTTATTTTTCCTGCCATGCACCTACTGCGCAATGAGCAAGAATATTTATGGTATATGGCCAAGATTATGTCTTTTTTTTATAAATTATAAACTAATGCTTGACCGCAGTACCGCCTGATGGTAAGCAGTGATGCAATCATTGATGGTAAAGCGCGCTAGTTTATTAAGAGCCTAGTCACTCTAGCCTTGAAGCCACTTAAATTGTAGTCCGATGGAAACACCGCCGCAGGTAAATTCTTCCAGTCCCTCGATGTACACGGTATTTTATACAGCGTACATCGACGAGACGAGGCGAAACGCTTCGTTCGGATTGTAGTAACAACGTATATCCGATGATGGTCCGGAGATGGGGGAATTCATGTAATTCCCTCGCACACTCTTCTAAATGCATCATATAAAACACAGACAGGCTGGCTACTCTTCGCCTGTGCCTGAACTTTTAAAGAGACTGTGACCTCTGAGTTTGTATCCGCCTTTCATCTCGGAGTAGGCAGATAGGAAACGATGAACTTATCTAGTTAAAAAAAAGTTATGATTGACTTATAAAAGTGTTTGTACGGTCCGCAATGAAAGTCGATAAAAATATCATAGGTATGAAAATGTTACAATGGCAGTCCGAAATTTATTATTCATCATCATCATCAACATTTTTATCGTCCCACTGCTGGGCACAGGCCTCCTCTCATATAGAGAAGGATTGAGCGTAATCACCACGCTTGCTCAATGCGGGTTGGCGATTTCAGACTTAAAGTCCAAGTTTCCTCAAGATCCTTCACCTTCAGTCATTGGTGTCCAAGATTTACTTAGAAAGTACGTATAACTTTAGAATAGTTACGTTGGTACTTGCCTGACCTGGAATCGAACCCGCGCCCTCATACTTGAGAGGCTGGTGTTTTAACCACTAGGCCACCAAGATATCAGTTAGACACAGTAGACATCAGTTTATTATTATTATTTATTTATTATTTTAAACAAGTTCAGTAATTATTAATCTACTAATTTAAATACCGGACAGACAGTATATCGGCGGTTTGGTTTTTGTTCATACATAATCAACATATAATATTCCCTCTCCTGGCCTTCTCTAGGTGAAAAGGAATGGGCCGTAACCCTACAAAAAAACTAAAAAAAAACGAAAACCAAAACCTATCCTAGATATGATATCTACTAACCTGCATTGGGCCTGCATGGTAATGCAGGCCCAATGCAGGTTAGTAGATATCACATATCTTTGAAGTTTTGGCTCTACGACTTGCCGGTTTCCTCACGATGTATTCCATTTTGAGAGCAGTGGTGATGAACTAATTTACACAAAATAAAGCGCCTGATTCTTAACATTCAGACAAGAATCAGGAATTAAAAAATAAAACCGGAATTGCAACACTTAAGTGGCAATGCCCGATTGGCCGACGGGTTCCCGAGTAGCGACCACGCAATGGAAGACGCAGCGTGGGTGAGCCCCCGACAAAGTGGAGCGACGACCTGGTGAAGGTCGCAGGAAACCGCTGGATGCGGGAGGCGCAGGACCGGTCGTCGTGGAGATCCATGGGGAGGCCTTTGTCCAGCAGTGGACGTTTTTTGGCTGAAATGATGATGATGATGAAAACGCCTAATGGGGTTCGAACTTACGCACTAAAACTGGTAAGTCGCGCCGATACCACTAGGCCACCGCTGGTCTCCTAGTTACTGTGTAACAAGTTACCCGCCGATATAAATCATTTAAACTCCATTTGAAAGCATCAGACTTGCATTCTCGCAAGTGTATTGCTCAACATGACTAACGTATAAACTTTAGCCATTCACTGCACATTTCCTACTATCCAATCTTACCTTTCTAAAGTCAAATAGTGTTACAAAATCGACTCCGACTTCTTTGACTTCTGATATTTAAGAACACGTTACAATTTTCTTTACCATTACTTTTCGATCCAGCCGTCCCTTGCTATCCTCTCTAGCGACGCCCTAAGCCGAGATTCGTACCCCACAGGGGGTGCCCTTAGTGCGTATTCGCTCCTTAGTTTTAGTTTAGTTTTTAAGTGCCCCTACCTGGAGGCTTTAATTGTATTTAAGGCATCCATTGGATAGTCCGGTTAAGTAGTCACGGCATCTAATGGTTAACTACGAGATGCCATATAAAAAGAAATCTTTACTACTTGCTGTTGGCGTAGTGAGCAATTGACTGCTGCGTTGCATGTAGCGGGTTTGATACCCACAAGGGATCTAATATTTTTATGACCTACAAATAGTTGCTCCGGGTTTGGTTTTTTTATAAGTTATAAACAAGCGCTTGACCGCAATCCCGCCTGATGGTAAGCAGTGATGCGATCATTGATGGTAAAGCGCGCTAGTTTATTAAGAACCTATTCACTCTAGCCTTGAAGACACTCAAATTGTAATGTGACGGAAACACCGTCGCTGGCTGTTTGTATACATACACCGCAGTTTTGTTTTTGTGGGTTTGTTTACATAGGTTATACCTAGTTTAGGTTAGGTTAGGTGTATACCTATGTTTATATGTCTATAAATGCACCTACGATACAAGAGCAATTCCTAGTGAGGGGCAACGTTTTTATAAAAAGAAAAGCAAAAAAGAAATTTTAATATGATTTTATGATAAAGTCTCACTTGTGTCTATTTGAATTTGCACTTAACTGTTGCACTTTGGATCGTCCTGCTATCTTGCAAACTGGATTACTCAGTTCAAATGAATTATTCCTCATTTTATATAACTTTAGGCCTGTACCAGTTTGGCAGAGTTTTTTTATTTTTTTTATTTTATAGTTAGCTAACACGGTACAAAACCAATTACATTAACTAACATAGAGACAAACAAATACATTAATTAACTTAAAAACTACCACTAAAACTAACATGGAATAGTGGACTCTCTCGCATATTCTGTTTCACAGAAGACCAAACATACACGCATAAGTTTCTTCCATTCATCCGCAAACACATCACATTCAGGGTTGGCCATCAGAAGGGCATTCAGCACTTTTAGGGTACGACAGACCGGGGGTTCAGCTCTGGCTACCGTTTTTGCGGGGAGTTGGGCAAAAAGATTGTGCCTGCGGCTTTGACGATGGCCGACATATTTGTCAGGCACAAATAGTCGGCAGAAAAGACCATGGAGCTCTGGGCAGTCTATACGTCCCCGTAATGTCTTACAAGCTACGGTAAGCTGGTCAGAGTTATATCTATAAGACACCCACGTTATGCCATGTATGTTTTAATTCCTATTTGTTGAAGGGCGAGCCCAAATTGCCAATCGTACAAAAAACTAGACTTAGTAGTGTGATTGAGAAATTATTGATGAAAACTATTACTACATAGCCGACCTGCGAATCAAACCCACTAGCAACGATGAATTCATACTTTAATAGAATTGAATAGAATAGTCTTTATTATATACACCATATAAATTACAGAACATAAATTAGAATATGAAAATTTTATAAAGGGTGACACAAGGCGGTCTTATCGCTAAGTACGATCTTATAGAATATTTTTTTTAGAAATATCTACTAATGCTTGACCGCAATCCCGCCTGGTGGTAAGCATTGATGAAATCGTTGATGGTATAGCGCACCAGTTTATTAGGAGCCTATTCACTCTAGCCTTGAAGACACTTAAATTGTAGTCCGACGGAAACACCGCTACTGGCAAATTGTTCCAGTTCCTCGATGTACGCGGTATAAAAGAAGAGGCGAAACCTTCGAATCTTTGTGGTGTCAATAACGTAAGGGTGGAAACTCGCCGCACGACGGGTCGTCCGGTGATGGAAAGGAGATGGGGGAAAAAATCATACAATTCCCTCGCACGCTCTCCAAAAAGTTTCTTCACTATTATAATATTCGTAAATTAAAAATTTCACGGAATTGTAACACATATACGTTTGTAAAGTCTATATAATATAGGTTCTCGTATTTCATGTAACAGAACATTCTCGATTGCGTTCATGTTCCGGCACTCCGCAACGACCAGTGTCTACATTTGGCAATATGTTCGCAATGCCAATTATCGGTTGCGTCAATCTACTGACTGGCTGTGCACTCTTTTGACCGATGTTGTGTTTTATGCCGTCTTACAGAAACCAAGGACTAGCATCATCATCATCATCAACCTTTTTATCGTCCCACTGCTGGGCACAAGTCTCCTCTCATACAGAGAAGGATAGAGCGTAATTACTACGCTTGCTCAATGCGGGTTGGCGATTTCAGACTTAAAGTCCAGGTTTCCTCAAGATATTTTCCTTCAGCATTTAATCAGTCATTGGATGGAAGTCAAGTACTAGCATATTATCCAGTAACAGGGCCGTGAAAACCACATAAGCAGTACACTATTCAGTTACATCTGATAGTACCTGAAACCAAACCAAGAAGCAGGCCAAAGGATATAAAATCATGATTTATTCATTTATTTATAGATAATTAATACGGTACAACACAAATCACATTTTTTAACGTAGAAACAAACATATAACTTAAAAATTATTACTAAAACAAACATGGAATAGTGGACTCTCTCGCATACTTTCTTTCACAAAAGCTCAAATATAAACGCATAAGCTTATTTCATTCATCCGCAAACAAATCACAGTCAGGGTTGGCCATTAGAAGGGCATTAAGCACCTTTAGACTGCGACAGACCGGGGATCCGACCGGGTTGACCGATGTATTTGTCAGACACAAATAGTTGGCAGAAAAGACCTGGAAGCTCTGGGCAGTCTATACGTCCTCGCAATGTCTTACAAGCTACGGAGAGCTGGTCAAAGCCTTTTCTCACCTCCAACGAGTTAAATTCCAACATCCCTAAGAGACAGTTGGTAGGGTAAATATAGGTAAAAAAATTATATAACCTCTGAAGGCATCTAAGGAAAGCTTTTTGTAACTTTTCCAGCATTCGTGTTTGGATCGTGTTATAGGGATGCCAGATGCAGGCACTAGAAAAAGATGGATTTCATGAAAATAAAAATTTATCAAACTGTGGGTTAATAAAACCACAGTTTCATCATATTTTTCAGTAACATAGAGGGACTGGAAGATTTTATCAGCGGCAGTGTTTGAGCCTTGGCTCTTGTAGTCCGCTTAGTTAGCTCTGTCGAACAATTTATGGAACCAAGCGTGATGTTATATTGTAACCTATTTCAAACTAATAAAAGTATAGAATTCTACCTATTTTGGAGAACAAAGATGTTTTCTATGAATATACTTGGACAGTAGAATAAAATCAATTAACAAATTAAGAGTTTTCTCGTTGAAGTGCTTCAAAGTCCTTTTAGAGTCCGTTGGTAATGACAGGGGCGTTATTAGTAAACAGTTGTAAGATTTTTGGTAAAATTGCTTTGACTTTGAATTGAAAAACAATATGGCGATTTTAGACACGCAACTAAAGAACTTGCAGCTAGTTATATCTATTACACTGACCTTTATTATACTACAAGTAAGCATACTATCAAAGACAAAATGAAAACATTTGATTTTCGCCATTTTGTTGCTGATAACAACATGCGCGTTCTTGGAACTAATATTTTTGAAAGTAAGTGGTACAAAATGCTTATACTAATATACAAACGTACATTATCGAAGTATCGTACAAAAAATTTAGTCCACGATTTAGACCAAAATCAACATACACATAGTAAATTTCGACGGCACGGATGGCGTACGTGTCGGGGGTCGATTACCGCACGGAACAAATATTTGTATGATCTACAATTAGTTGTTCCGGGTCTGGTTGTTTGTGTATATGACTTTATATGTTTGTAAACGCACCCACGATACAGGAGTAATTCCTATCGTGGGGCAATATTTTTTTCTTTTTTTAATTAACTCGACGGCCGTTTACAATTAGTTCTTGAGACGCACGAGCACGCTTTAAATCAGCACAAAAAAAAAAAACTTGCCATTTGCATAATACATATATTTAGTCCAGTGTAGGTACTTGTTTGTAAGAGGTGAGTGACCTACTAGCAACATCAACAACTGACAATTTCCCATTATCAAAACCACTTAAACTTCTAAGTGCTGAAACCGAAATCTCAACTGCAGTGGAAGCAGTTTGAAAGGAAACTTACCAGAACGCAAAATAAATGCTATTTTAGTGAAACGACACTTTAAATCGTTTTCAACTAAACTACTCGCAGAAGATAATTCAGAAGCAACATTGTTTTACAAAGTAGTATTCCCACAGTGTACTCGTTTTCCCAAAGTTATTATGGGCCAGATACAAACCAATTTGGTTCGTTGGTGCTGTTATCCAACCAACACGGACTGGTGTTGCTAAAAGTAAAAGTTGTACCGATAGACTACTAGAACTCATTGTGTAATGTTGTGGTTGTCTCTGTAGGATTAATAGATTTGTAATATTTTAGTTTAGATGGCAAAACAGCTCTACAAAATGTTGTAGTATTAGTTTAAGTGTGGAGATATGAGGAACAGGGAGAAAGTTCACTCATCCTTCATAGAAAAGCGAGGATCCTCCAACCAGACTGGTATTTGGCGGGCACTTGCCTGACGGTTGAAGTTGGCAAGTTGTATGTATGCTAATTGCACGGTGAACTCTGCTTGCGAGATGTAGAATTGTGACTGTCAGTAAGACGCGTTGTTTATTTGTGGCGTTTGTTGGTACCGCTACATTCATCAACAACATCAATTTTTTTATCGTCCCACTGCTGGACACAGGTCTCCTCTCATACAGAGAAGGATTGAGCGTAATCACCACGCTTGCTCAATGCGGGTTGGCGATTTCAGACTTAAAGTCCAGGTTTCCCCAAGACGTTTTCCTTCACCTTATAATCAGTCATTGGTGTCCAAGATGTACTAAAAAGTTGTAAAAGTTATATTGGTACTTGCCTGACCTGGAATCAAACCCGTACATTCATACTTAAGAAGCTAATGTTTTAACAACTAGGCCATCACGTATGTATATTACACACTAGCGGCCGCCAGCGACTTCGTTCGCGTGAAGTTAGTTATGCTCTGCTCCTATTGATCGCAGCGTGATGTTATATATTTTGAATTAATGGGCTAACCCAAGCAAAAAGAATTTGTCAAACAAACAAACTCTTCAGCTTTGTATATTAGTATAGATAATAAATAGTGTATTATATCTATCTATATATCCTTCTTAAGGTGCACCATAGTGGTGTAAAAATATTATAATGTGTCATGAAATTGTCAACACAGTCCATCATACTCTGTTAAGGCGTTACAGATTATTCAAAACGTGTATTCAGGTTGTTATACGGTTAAAGTTTAGATTGCAATGTCAACTTGTGAATCAAGCTTGGTGACAATATTAGATGTCAACATTGTCAACCCACAACCAAGTTATCACCCTTTATCCGGCACAAGATGAATAACAACAGGGTAATTGCGTAAGACATTATCAGTAGCAATGGGTTTCATTTTGACAGTTGAAGAACATTCATTGAGTTATTTACGTTGTTGAGCTGACACATTTTTGAACATATGGAGAACAAGATTAGCAATATGTTTCAAAATGATTTCAATTGATAGTAATAGAGTGTTTAGAAATTGATGTGATGTCTGGAGAAGTCGTACGGAGGACGGGTCTGAGCAGTTGTGTTGCGGTATGTGCCGGGAACGATGCGCCAAATGTTGTTGTGTCGGGAGTTTGGTCATGGAGGGTCTCCAGATCAATATCCCTCTGGCGCAGCATCGTTGGTCGTGTTGTTGGGTTTAACATTTCATCACCTCGTACAACTTCCGTCTTTCTTCCTTATTCATTCAGTTTTTTCGAGGGAACAGGCTCTTAATAAACTAACGCACTTTACCAACATCGATTGCATCACCGCTTACCATCAGGCGGGATTGCGGTCAAAAACTAGTTTATATTTATTAAAAAAAAAATTGTACTGGAAGCCTATGTGGTGCATCCGTGAGACAGATCGTATTTCAATTAAATGCTCCACGTTTTTATGGATTAGTGAACATATGAAGTTACTCAAAAAGCCACTAAACTAAAATTGGACTAAGTTGGCCATGTCTACCGTTTGCCTAATAAGTTGTGGGATAAAATAACCACAGCACTGCCCCCGGCTAACTCCGTAGAAGACGGCGGGCGTGCTGGATTAAATAAACGACCAATAATTCACCTTACCTTACCTTCACCTAGATCGGAAGGCTGGATGTCTTTGGGTGAAACATTTGTCCAACAGTGAGATGATGTAGGCTAAAAAGTAACAACAATTAGTAACTGTTATTAATTATATTTTTTTCTTAATCTCCACGTGTACAATACATTGGGTTAAATGCTATGCTCCGCAAAACCGTTATATGATGTTCTTATGTCGTTTTGCGTGATTGTAACGCATGTTCCTTCAAACATTTCTCATTTCCTTTTTTGTGTTTTTATAATTTTTTTGCGCCATGTTCATCAAAAATTTTTCTTTTTTCTCTCTTTCTATCTGTGTTTTCGTTCAAAGCCGAACCATTTTGTATGGTTTTTGCTCTGCAGACTGCCAGTAGTTTTTCCATTATTTAACGTTTATATAACGAACCGGAATAGGTAGGTAGTTTAAAGTACTGAGAGTGTGAATTTCTTGGGCCGCTTTAACATCGAAATAATCCATACTAATATTATAAATGCGAAAGTAACTCTGTCTGTCTGTCTGTTACGCTTTCCCGCTTAAACCTCTCAACCGATTGTGATGAAATTTGGCAGAGACAATCTTTAGACCCTGAGAAAGAACATAGGCTACCTTTTATCCCGGAAAAATTTGATATTCCCGAGTGAAACTAAAAAGCGTGATATAACCGAACTCCACGCGGGCGAAGCCGCGGGCGGAAAGCTAGTATCCATATATAAAACAGATTTTTCTACCATTTTTCCCTTGTTGTAAGTAACACTTTTTTCCAGTGGGAAATGCGCAAAAGTTGCTTATTTTTTTGGATATCTAGCAATATTTATTTTCAATATTAGCTTAGTTAATCTTCCCACACACCGAAACACTTGACAAGTTCCAACCAAACGACTAAAATTAATACAACTTCATAACTAAACCCGCTCAGCTAACGGTAGAAATACCACCACATCTGTCACAAATTTACGCAACAAGTAATGCAGCCACAGTGTAGCAAATGTCAGCAGTGAAGCAGCAGTGGTCAAACCAGAAGGTTCCGTTGCACACACAGCCTGTGGCCCCAGTTTGTTTCGATCTTGTTTTCAATGTAACTGTGCTTCTAACTGTAGTGTTTGCGTGGAAAATGGAGGTACTTTCTTTTTTGATTGATGGTTTTTGTGATATTTTTAGTAAATAAAACCACCAAAAAGCAAGTTCTTTTTTATAAATATAAACTAATGCTTGACCGCAATTCTGTCTGATGGTAAGCAGTGATGCAATCGTTGAAAGTAAAGCGCACTAGTTTATTAAGAGCCTATTCACTCAAAAAAACTGAGTGAATAGGAAGGAAGACGGCAGTTGAGTATGGTGTATTTTTTATGAATTTATAAACTAGCGCTTCACCGCAATCCCGCCTGATGGTAAGCAGCGACGCAATCGTTGATCTTAAAGCGCAATAGTTTATTAAGAGCCTATTCACTCTAGCCTTGAAGACACTCAAATTGTAGTCTGACGGAAAAACCCCCGCTGACAAATTGTCCGGATCGTATATGATGTAATGTACAACATACAACCAACGATGGTGCCCCAGAAGGATATTGATCTAAAGAGACCCAACGACTAAACTCCCGACACAACAAAATTTGGTGCATCGTACCCGGCACACATCACAACACAACTTCTCAGATCCGTCCTCAGTACGGCTTCACCAGACATCATGCCGGAACTTGACGAATCACTTGGCGGCAGTTTTTGTCTGGTGGATGGTAACTTCTGCTCAGCCGATATTATGGCCTACCACCGAGAAAGTTATCTCAACATTGCTTCACCTAGCTTTAAAAATTGCTAGCACATTCATTATCTTCGCCTCACACAAACACCGCTAAACATTTCTGGCTTTAATATTCACGGTCCAATAAGTCTATTTCTTCTATACTTTTCTACTATTCATCACTCCGGTGGTCAAACCCTTTCCATTCTTCTAGCATATTCAAGAAAGGAAAGGGATCATCACTTTTCAAGTCTTCTAATACAAGACTGCTTATCAGATTTGTGTTCTTCCTGAACAATGGCACACGGTCCCTTAATACCTACTGTTGTAAATCATATAGCTATATCAACTCATTGGCTTACTGTCTACTAAGGCACATGATACATAAGCCTAGGATTCCACACATAATCTGGTGAAACGGACCGGTATCGATCGATCCAATATCTAGAGTGAGTGCGGTGTTCCTGAACAGACTAATTCCTATCTATGAGTGTGTTCTACAACGTGTAACAAAAAGGGTATATACATACCAAGGGCATGGCATCTTTAGATGATATCAAACGATATCGGAAGGGTTTCAACTCAAAATAAAATACTCAAAAAATTGGTACCAAATTTTCGGTTTCGTGTGTTTCTTAAAATCAAACCATAACAAACGTGGCAGCACACTACATACGTTAATAACTACTCGTTACCCGTCACGTTACTTGCCAAAATCCGATAAATGTCTTCAATATCTCTGTGCGACTAGTATGATAGTAGCCTATCACAGGCGGTGTTTTTCCTCATAACTTCCTAACATAAAGAGATAGGATTAAAAAACCCTTCCAATATCGTTTGATATCATGTAAGGATGCCATGCCTTTGTTATGTATATACCCTTTATGTTACACGTTGTATATGTTCGTTCATCTGCACCCTTGGCGATCTGGAGAACGTCTCTGATGCGTCAATGGGCTTCGCCATTTACTGCGTCAAAACAGTATAGATGTACCCAGAGGCGGCGTAAGGCGTGGGCGACGTGGGCCTGGGCCTACGGCCTCCTGGTACAAGGGGCCTCGCGCCTTCAAATATTTGTATGCATTGCTTTAAAGCAAGAAAAAACATAAAAAAATACATAAATTCCCACTACAAATATCCCTTTAAAAATAACCACTAAATCAAAAAATCATAAACTGTCAACATTTTAAAATATGTTAACATGATATTTTACCGATGCATAGATCAATTTATTTGTATTGTCATCTCCACCTAACAATACGACCTTTAATTCTTCATTAATTTTAATCAAATTTGTATTATTATCAATAAAAACTTGGCAGTGTTCATTGTTTTGTTTAATAATATACAAAATCCGTCTTCAGATCGCTATGGAACAGGGCCTCGCGAAATTTGTCTTGCCCACATCAAATTTAGATCTTGCCCCGCCTCTGGATGTACCGTCGAAGCGAAAAGAAGCCGAAGGTTGATAACAACATATTGACTTGTCTCATTTCATGTGTTTTTTTGCCGAATACAAGTTTTATCCACCTACATGTACGGACGGCAGCAGGTCAAACTACCCGAAACTGTCAAATATTCTCAATCAACCTTGAGTCTTACTGCTTTCGCGATAAAGTTGAAAATCAAATAAATAAATTTGACAGATTGTAGTAGCTAGATGTGCTGTTGTGTGTACAAGGGGTATACGAGGCCTATTAATCAATATTTTTTTAAGTAAAAAAGATGTAAAAATATATAAGCGGAGCACACATGCCCTTTTCCGTTGGCATGCTTGTATCAATTTCAATCCCAACTGGTTTGAAAGCCTACGTCTGTGTAATAAATTAATCTTCTTAACCAACTTCCGCGTTTATTTCTAAGTTTACGGCTGATTAATTTAAATTCATATTTTATGAGAAACTGAGTAGGTTATTTCAATCAACAGCTGCTTCATTTTGGATTTATGACTTTTAGCAATCTATGTATAGTTATCCTTCACGAAGTGAAGACGAAGGGCACACACAAACACACACACACACATACAAATACCCACATATACATATACCCCCACATAAACTTGCTACTTCAGCATTGTCCTGACAAGTGACAACTCCTGCGCACATTCACTACCGTGAATGTGCGTGAATATGTCGTTTCATGAGATTAAAATACTATATAATATGAAGTATAAGTATATAACTAATTCAGTTCTGTTCAAGAAATATGAATCCTGCAGTCTAATTATGTAACACACTTTTAATATCAGTTGGAATCATTTTGAAGCTTATTGCTAGTCCATTGGTCCATAAATATTTGAAAAATGTCTCTGCTTACTGTCTATTTTTTTAATTGGGACAAAACCCGCCACACTGTTCCCAACACACTGCAACTCCTAAAAACCAGAATCAACAGTGGAGACCGCCAGAAAAACGCCGAGCAATGAAGCTCGACGAGTCCCGGAGAAACGATTCAACTGTCTTGGGTCCCGCAACGAAATTAATCAGAAAAGAATAGCGGAGGAGTAAGAAAAAATATTTTTTTTCCACTTCCCTCCATAATAAGCAGGAGACAGAACAGAACTAGGCCAATCGGCACAAAGGGACATTATTGCAACTGGGAGAAGCCCAGATTGCCAAGCACCACGAAATAACATTTGATTAAGTTAATGGCGTTGCTTACTGTCTAGTCGGCTATGTAAATAACGCAATAAATATTGTTCAACTGTCAAAATGAAAGCCATTGCTACTGATAGTATGTTACGTAAATACCCCACAGAATCTCACCGCTATTTAAATAAATATTCTTTCGAACTATGAAAACCGCTGCCTATTGCATTTAGAGTTGGTTAAAAGAGCTAGGGTTAAGTTATATGTACTTTCTAAGTATATCTTGGACATCAATGATTGAAGGTGAAGGAAAACATCTTGAGGAAACCTGGACTTTAAGTCTGAAATCGCCAACCCGCATTGAGCAAGCGTGGTGATTACGCTCAATCCTTCTCTGTATGAGAGGAGACCTGTGCCCAGCAGTGGGACGATAAAAAGGTTGATGATGAAAAGAGCTGTCCTGTCATTTTGTTCACCAGTAGATTATATTCCTTAAATTTACATTTAAAACTGTGACTTAAATGAATAAAGTGCATTATTAAATAGGTTTGATAAAACTAACTTACAACAGGTTAACATTCTTTTTTTATGGTTTTAAACAAGTGCTTGACTGCTTGCAATCCTACCTGGTGGTAAGCAGTGATGCAATCGTTGATGGTAAAGCGCGCTATTTTATTAAGAGCCTATTCACATAAAAAACTGAGTGAGGTGATGCAATGTTAAATACAACAACACGACCAAGGATTCTGCGCTAGAGGGAGATTGATCTGGAGACGCTCCACGAAAAAACTCCCGACACAACATTTGGCGCGTCGTACCCGGCACACATCGCAACACAACTGCTCAGACCCATCCTCCGTACGGCTTCACCAGACATCATGTCGGAACACGACGAATCGTTGTCCAGACTTACGTGAGAACACGTTATGTTACATACAAAACACTCACAGAGACATTTTGGCCTCGCACACTTAAATAGTTTCCAAGAAATACAGATAATTTTGGATAAATACAGCTTAATTGTTAACTTAATCACCATAGTATAAGTTAATCAAGAGATAAAATGCTGGATAACATGGCTGACATTAGGCGAATCTGTGTCGCCGACTCGACCTGAATTCATGTACAAATACTTATCTATCGATGAGGTCTCTCTGCTTACCTGTAAAGAGAGAGAGAATAAATCATTACTGTGTGAGATATTCATTAAGTTTTGCCTATTCAATACAATTCTGGTCATCATTATCAGCAGGTAATGCATGGAAGAATAAACCGTTCAAAGGAAATTGGTTAAGACTGAAGTTAGCGCAGTGATTAAGCTATTGACTGCTGCGCTGCGTGTCATGGGTTCGATTCCTGCACGGAACAAATATTTGTATTACCTACAAGTAGTTGTAGCATTTACAAACATTTAAAATCACATACACAAACAGTATAATTAATACTTTAATTATTTAAAATATCCGAATATTTATCTCTATGTAATTATCTCTATTTAGGTTTTTTTTTTTTGGTAAGGTTTTCCTTAAAAAAAGCTTAACACATTTTTGGCTACTTTTCTCGGTGGTAGACCATAACATCGGCTGCCGGCGAAGTTACCACCCATCAGACAAAGTCTTGCCGCCTAGCGATTCGTCGTGTTTCGGCATGGTGTCTGGTGAAGCCGTACGGAGGACGGGTCTGAGCAGTTGTGTTGCGATGTGTGCCGGGTACGATGCGCCAAATGTTGTTGTGTCGGAAGTTTGGTCGTGGAGAGTCTCCTGATCAATCATCAATCTCCCTCTGGTGCAGCATCGTTGGTCGTGTTGTTGGGTTTAACATTGCATCACCTCGCTCAACTGCCGTCTTCCTTCCTATTCCTAAGTATTTTAAGTGAAGGCTTAATAAACTAGTGCGCTTTATCATCAACAATTGCATCACTGCTTACCATCAGGCAGGATTGCAGTCAAGCACAAGTTTATATAAATTAAAAAAAAAAAAAGATTCCTGAACACATTTGCACACTTAAGGTAGACTATAGCTACCCACATTATCGCCATATTCTAACGAATGAGCACTTTGATATTAACTTTTTAAAATAGACAGACATCCGTAATTGGTCAGTAGAGCGCCATTATGGTCACTTCTGAGTCACCCCCGGTAACCTTGATCATGAGGCAGTTTGCAATATATCGAAATGACGTCAGCTTATTTGACATTATCATATAAATCAATACTAGTTATTAGGTTGTTTTTTTTTTGGGAAGTGGGAATAATAGTTAAAACGACTGCTTAAAACCATTTATCAAACAGTATTTATTCACGACAATATTCAAATAATCTGAAAGCCGATAGTCTTCCAATAATACTAATAATATGTAGGGCGTCGACAGCTTCCGTGGCGTCGCGGTAGCAAACGCGGCCGCTGCGCAAGGAGGCGCAGGTTCGAACCCCGAGCATTGCAAATATTTCTGTTCGTGAATATGAACATTTGCACTGATCTCGTGTCGTCGTGCCTCGGAAAGCACGTTTAGCCGTTGGTCCCGGTTGCCATACGAACATCTATGGGAGCCCTCACAACCTCAACGATTGGTCTAACTGCAATGCTTCGATATCGCCTTCGGGTTGTGGAGGTCAGACGACAGTCGCTTCACGGAAAATATCGAAGTTTAGCCAAAAAGTAGTTAGACTGGTAAAGTGGACCCCAGGCTCCAAAGCTAAAAAAGCTTCGGATGCGACTGGGATTAACGCTGAGATGATGATGATGAGGGTGTGGACATATGGAGTATGAATTCAGCAATCATTGTACCGATAGTTGTGAATGTCAATGGCTTAATATCCAAGAGCCTCGACTAACACCTCAGGAGGCTCTCATTGGGCAGTTGTATCAAAGGCTTGATTCAGTAAACGGTACTTGTATTTGAGTCAGAGATTAAATTATCCCAGATCGAAAAATCGAAATTCCGGAGCAAATTTCGGATATCGGATGAAATTTCCGGGTTTCTGAACGCGAGGAGAGGGAATCGCCTCTACTCTGCTCCGCAGCACTAAATATGAAAAAAAAAAAATATTTGATTTGTTAAGGTTTTTATTTTGGTTTTTACTTAAATTGTAGAAATTCCTGACGGCTTAGGATTCTACCTGCATTCCGGACATAGTACTACATATGTTACCGAACAAAGTACTATATGACCGTCCCGAAAATTCCGGACGCAGTCATGGCAACCTCAGTCAGGAGGTTCCTCTCTCTGGAGCCCTGGTTTTTTTTTTGTTGATGGAGCTATAACAAGTATCTGAACAGTAATAGTACTTAGCATACCTTACTAAACTATGTACATTAGACGTCTGTGTGACTGTGTCATTAGGTCAACAATTCGAAACTGTTATTTTTTCTAATCATCCTTAATCCTTAATGCTTTAGCGATAAAGTTGAAAATCTATCAAAGGAATTTGACTAATTACATGGTATGCTGGCGTATGGCTTATATCTTCAAGGGAAGTAATCATTATCAGCAATTATAATTAATGGAATAACATCTTAATTAATACTAATAAATAAGTCAATAATTAAAAACTCAATACTCAATTACTCGAGCTACTGGCGCGCGCCATAACATTTTTCGTACCTACATTAATTAATTAGAAATTCAATTAAAATCATTCCGGCAGAACATTGAAGCTTCAAAACATAAGGTTCTCTTTAATGAAGGCCGAAAATTACCAAATTAGTCTTTACATTCACCAAAACGAACGAACCTTCAAATTCTTCTAAAATCCGTGTGATGTATCGGAAAAATTAATTTGGTAATCCAAATTCATGTTTTTTTTACTTTCTCCATATGTTTTCAAGCTTTATAACAGTTACCATACGACTGAAATTCAAACAGCACTATTCCAAAACTTTCAAAGCAATAACCAACTTAATATTGAGATCTTGCTGATAGAATTTAAAACTTAAAGGCCTTAAGTTAAAGTCGAAACTGATAGTAAATCTAAAGTGGTTGATGTTTCCGGTACAAACAATAGGCTGGACAATATCCTTCGATATTATGTAGCCGGTAAGATCGGATGTGATAAGACTATCTTCACGGGTCGTTGATTAGGATTGGTAAGGACAGCTTTTGATTTATTTCTTGGGAACTCTATTACGGAAATGATAAAGGTGATTTTCATATTTATGTATTAAACTTGGAACTTGCTACCTTAGTACCATTAAAGTTAATTCTTACAATCAGATGGACGATTCATTGTTATCATCATAATTTCAGCCGAAAGACGTCTACTGCTGGACATAGGCTTCCCATAAGGATCTCCACGACACAAGAAAACGTGGCCCTGGCCGTCCCAAAGGCAAGTGAAGAAACACGGGCGGGTTTTGATATCCCGTCCCAAAAACAAAAGGGTCTCCACGCGGCTTTCCGCGACCTTCACCAGGTCGTCGGTCCACCTTGCCCACCCACCCCGTGCCGTGCGTGTGCCGTGCCGTGGGCCGACCCATGCTGCATCTTCAGATACGTGGTTGCCACTCGAAAACCCGTCGGCCCCATCGAGCATTGGTCCTACGGGCAATGTGTCTTTCCACAGCCACTTAAATGTTGCAATTCTTCGGGCTATGTTGGTTACTCTCGGTCTTCTACGGATCTTCTCATTTCTGATTTAATCAAGGAGTGAAACCCCAAGCAAAGCCCTCTCCATTGCGCTTTGAGTGATGGTGACGGCGATGGACGATTGGTTGGTGGAAATACAAAATGAGTTCAACTTTGTCTTTGGAATCGTATTTATTTTTTTATGCTAAGGCAAAGTTCTAAGTGCTAAAATGATAACTTAGCAGCGAGCTGTGCTGTAATTTTTTTATACAGAACTATATTTCTACAGAAATTTAATTACTAGCATAGTGGTTCAATTTTATGAAAAACTTTGTTTTAATATAGAAGGAAAGGGTTTTTATAAAGTCACATAACCTAGATTTCCGATAGTTCTTCGAATTATTTATCTACTAAAATTTGTAAGTGCAACCATCAAGACTCCTACATTTAATTTTAAGAAAACGTTTGCTGCTCTTAGCTCTGAAATATTTCCGAAAATAAATGAATATGTTTTATATAGATTTTATAAATTTCCCCACCTACATATGACCCTCAAAAATTTAGCACGGTTAGAATTCTTAAATCTTAAATCATATAGCATGTCTTAAATCTTTTTAAACTATACAATACTTGACATTTCAAAGCTCTCACTTAAATATAGCATGTGTACCGTGTTTTAATTTAATCCAAAGGTTATTTATTTATTTATTCTCACACTGGAATGTCATCATCACATCGGACAAGTGGCGATGGATCACACACGCCCATGCATCGCAGTCTGTTAATGTATTATTTCTCCATAGACATCTCTCTGTTTCCATATCATGCACAACCATTGCTAATTAAATGAGAATTATATACTGTATACAACTAACATAAAGTCCTAGAATATGTGATTAAAAAATTGTACATAGTTACGAAAATTATATGTGTAGGTATCTAAGTTTTATTGATAAATACGAGTCAATTATTTTCACGTAAACCATTGATCAAACCAAATTCAAGATAGGATCTCATTGGGATTCGAAAAATTGATCATTCAAAAGGCTGTTTTGGGCTAACATTGACCAGCCTTTTGGTCACGTGAAGAGTCATCCCAGCAAACTGTACATTGAGTAATTAAAAATTCACTGGTACAGTCAGAAGCAAAACTATGTATACATTGTCAAGGCTCCAAAAATATGTAAACATCTTCGACTTTAAGATGAAGTGCTCAACTTGAAGAGCATAAAATTGTAGCCACTGGTTCACATCATAAATATGTATACGCTCATTGCTTCATTAATTTATGAACCAACACGTGAATACATGCTATTGGTGGAAGCGTGCATACATAGTATTGTTCCTTTCGTGGTGAGCATAATTTAATGAAGCAATGAGCGTATACATATCTAGGATGTGAACCGGTGGCTACAATTTTATGCTCTTCAAGTTGAGCACTTCGTCTTAAAGTCGAAGATGTTTACATATTTTTGGAGCCTTGGCAATGTATACATATTTTTGCTTCTGACTGTACCAACTGTGGGAAGGAGTGTTCTGCTGAAAATGTAGTTTTGATATTCTTTGTATATTTTTCTGTTTAGCGCAAAAACCGCTGAATGTATTCTGATTCATATATCCTAAATTAACACTTGGTACAAACTCCTGGTTCATAGTATGATCCGGTGATATATATTCAAACTGGCGGAACCATGGGTCAAAAGATCTTCAATAAACAAGGAAACATATTTCAAAAGAAAGTATTAAGTCATATTTTGTTTGCTTTCTTTTGTTTGCTATTATTCCTTATAACCTATACCCCTATTATCCTATGTTATCCGTTCCGGGCTACAGAAAAATAATCTCGAACTAACGTCAAAGAACCCGATGCGAGCCCAAAAGGGGTCGGGTCAACAAACTCTCGAAGGTCCCTGTAAGGTCTCGCTTGGAGCCTTTGAGCCTTTAAGATGGTTTTGATTTGACGATTTTATGGATCGGAAGGTAGTCGTGAGGTTCACCGAGGAAGTAGGTCAGAGGACTGAAGCAAGGCCGATCTGGAAACTTTCATGCCGCTGTGGAAATCGGGAAGTTTATAAATTCATCGTTTCAATTATTCACTCGAAAAGGAACGGAAAATATCATTTCTCTTTCGAACAATTGATGGTTCTTACTAAAAAGTTTAATCGTAACCCCACAAAGAAGACGGGATTCATTACGCGTGCTACTTTTTCGATACGGATTTAAATGATTCAACCATTAGTAACTTTAAATTGCATGATACCTGATACCGCATTGTTTTATTTTAAACCATGGTCATGTAGAACTCGTGTCGTGAGCAGAGAACAAGCCAAACTGCCCTCATAACATATAAGTTTGGACTTTTTATGTTCACTCCTTAATTTACCGGAAAGAAATTGAATGGAGCCTTGTTGTGGAAATTTTATAATAATCTTTTGACACAGAGTGACTTGCTTTTGAGTTGTGTGTTGTGTTTATTTTTTGTTTTGTCTTGCTAAGGTTTTTAACATTTCTGGATGAGTAAGTAGTAAGTTCTCACATAAGATGAAAGAGATACAGGATATGGGTGTCAACTTAAAAGGCATCCTTTTGAGGTAAAAAATCATTTTTTTTTTTTAATAATTATAAACTAGTGCTTGACTTCACTTAAAAAACTTAGGAATAGGAAGGATGACGGCAGTTGAGCGAGGTGAAGCAATGTTAAGCCCAAGACCAACACGCCTAAACGATGCTGCGCTAGAGGGAGATTGATCTGGAGACTCTCCACGACCAAACTCCCGACACAACAACATTCGGCGCAACGTACCCGCCACACAACGCAACACAACTGCTCAGACCCGTCCTCCGTACGGCTTCACCAGACATCATGCCGGAACACGACGAATCGCTTGGCGGCAAGACTGTGTCTGGTGGGTGGTAACTTCTGCCGGCAGCCGATGTTATTGCCTACCACCGTGAAAAAATATCTCACATAAGATGAAAGAGATACAGAAAATGGGTGTCAACTTAAAAGGCATCCTTTTGAGGTAAAAAATCATTTATTTTCTTTAAAAGATACTGGGTTCAGTATGTATTGTAGTTTAGGATAGTTGTGTATGTACTTTTAGGAAGATAATAGAGATGCTTTTGAGAAAGCTTTTTTTTAATGATGATGCAATCATTGTTGGTGAAGTGCGCTAGTTTATTAAGAATTATCCATTCTAGCCTTGAAGACACGTAAATTGTAGTCAGACGCAAACACCGCCCTGGCAAATTGTTCCAGTCTTTCGATGTACACGGTAAAAAAGGCGAGGCGAAACGCTTCGTCCGGATTGTAGTGGTGTCAACAACGTAAGGGTGGATACTAGCCATACGACGGGTCGTCAGATGATAGAATGGTGATAGGGGAATTACGTCATGCAATTCCCTCGCACACTCTCCAAAATGCATCCTATAGAACACCGACAGGCTGGCTACTCTACGCCTGTGGTCCAGGCTTAAGAGACTTTTATTCTTTTGTTTTCTGTTTGTTTTATTTTATCTTTTGTGTACCTATGCTGTTTATTTTAGGGAAGACAAAAGAGAATGGTTATGTGGAGAGATAGAAGAAGAGTGAAGCCTTCGTTCAAGAATGAGACATTAAAGGTTGAGAAAAAATCGAACGATATTTTTGGTTTGCAAATAAAGTAAGTAGATTTAGTACAAATCGTCTAAAACCTAGTCCTTGATGACTCACAGATATTATTGAGACGTAGCTTTGAAATAAAAACTTCCGTGGGCGTTAAGCTCTGAGTTAATTATAGACATTATCTCTGTTTTATCGCCTTGTTTTCAAATGTGTCTTTTGTAAATAGGATGCCGGATTAGTTTATTACCATGCCAATTCTTTCGCATGTCGTTGTTAATTGCTGATTTCATGGATAGCCTATGCATGAATCACGTCCTTATTTATTTTTTTATAATTATAAACTAATACTTGACCGCAATCCCGCCTGATGGTAAGCAGTGATGCAATCGTTGATGGTAAAGCGCACTAGTTCATTAAGCCTGTTCACTTAAAAAACTTTGTAAATAAGAAAGAAGATAGCGGTTGACAACACGACCAACGATACCGCGCCAGAGGGAGATTGATCTGAAGACCCTCCACAGCGCAATAGCTTGGCGGTAAGACTTTGTCTGATGGGTGGTAACTTCTGCCGGCAGCCGATGTTATGGCCTACCACCGAGAGAAGAGGTTCAATACTGCTCAACATATGTATTCTTAGTAGGTAATAGAATAAGTTAACCAATAATAGCAACCACGACTTGCGTATAGTATGTCCCACTGCTGGGCAAACCTCCCATATTTTCTTCTAAACCTCTCTGTCCTGTGCGACCTCTGATCATATATGATATTAAATTCTCACATCACCTTCGCATTAGTCAACGATATCCTCTTTCATTGATATATCCAGTGAGAGACGATCTTTGCCCACTTCTCCAGGTGGTAGGACTCGCTCTCAATTCAGCAAGGTTATACATATTCCAGAACCAAAACTCGTAGACATCCGCCATCATACATTGACCCCGACCGATGAGGCAGTAAGGTTCTTTAGTGGCGGCTACGTACCGGAAGACGCAGTGTAGGGAGAACAAGGTGGACCGATGACCTGGTTAAGGTCGCGGGACGTCGATGGATGCGGGCAGTAGAAGACCGGTCCTTGTGGAAAGCCTTGAGGAAGGCGTTTGTCTAGTAGTGGACCGCTATGGGCTGAAGATGAAGAAGAAGATCCATCGTTACTTTGGTTTTCCCCTTCTCTTATAACCATTTTAATTCATACTCAATACTCCTCTCACAATATTTTCCTCTTTTCTCTCTGGTCTGGTCGTGCCTCGGAATGCACATTTAAGTCCGGTCCCTTTGGTACCAGTTTCCAATATCTAATGGCACTCGTTACGGGTTGTTGGAGCCCTCAAAAGTCCATCAATTGGTCTAACTGCAATACTTTAATATCGTCTTCGGGTTGTGGAGGTCAGACGGCAGTCGCTTCAGGGAAAATATCGAAGTTTAACCAAAAATCAGCAGTCAGACTGGTAAAGCGGACCCCAGATTTCAAAGCTGAAAAAGCTTCGGATGCGACTGGGATTAACGCTGAGATGATGATGATGACATGCTCATACCATGATAACTGATTCCCATACAACTTTTCAGTTATCAGTGCAACATTCAGACTTCCTGTTATGTTCCTTTTATGCTGATTGTATCATTATCATCATGATTATCATTTCATCCGAAAGACGTCCACTGCTGGACATAGGCCTCCCCCAAGGTTCTCCACAACGACCGGTCCTGCGCCTCCCGCATTCAACGGTTTACCGCGACCTTCACCACGTCGTCGGTCCACCTTGTCGGGGGCCTACCCACTCATGCGTCTTCCATGCTGATTGCATGTATATACTATAAAAATTAATACAAACAATTCAAATTTCTCTCAATAGAGAAAGGCTTGGGTAGTAAAATTAATTCCGTTTCCTTAGTGAAATGGCGTGGACTAGTTTTCTTCAACTTTCTATAACAATTGATCCAATCGTTGTTGGGAATGGGAACAGGTATCGACAATCTTGAGGTAAGCTTTCCTGCTACTTACTTCAATAGCTGGGTCAGTCCTACTTCTGTTATATAAAATTCTAATGTCGCAGTGTTTGTCCTCGCAGTCCACCAAAACGGCTGAACTAATTTTAATGAAATTTCGTGTGAATGTGTGAATATTTTTTCGGCGGTGTAAAGAACTGAGTCATCATCATCATCTCAGCGGTAATGCCAGTCGCATCCGTAGCTTTTTCAGATTTTTAATCTTTGGTCCGCTTTACCAGTCTAATTGCTGAATTTGGCTAAACTTCTCCACTGAGATGCCGTTAGTGCCCCATTTTACACACCCATATTTTCCGTGGATCGAGTATCGTCTGACCTCCACAGCCCAGTAACTGGATAAGACTGGTCATCAGACTTTCGGACTTCTGACAACCCGTTACTACTGACTGTCTAAAATTTACTAATGACAGCCAGGAGCAACGGCTTAACTTACTTTCTGAGGCAAATAGAGGTCTCCGTATGTAAAGATGGTCCCATTCACAAACCAACGGCAGCGAGTGCAGCTTAACCTGACCTCCAAACGATTTATTATTATTATTATTTGCCTGACACCCTCCGTGGCGTAGCGTTAGCGAACAGGGCCGTTACGGAAGGAGGCGCGGGTTCGATCCCCGCACAGTGCCAATATTTGTATGCATGAATGTGAATATTTGCACTGGTCTGGTCGTGCCTCGGAAAGCACGTTAAGCCGTTGGTCCCGGTTTCCATATGAACATCTAATGGCAGTCGTTACGGGTTGTTGGAGCCCTCATAAGTTCAACAATTGGTCTAATTGCAATGCTTTGATAGTGTCTTCGGGTTATGAAGGTCAGACGGCAGTCGCTTCACGGAAAATATCTAAGTTTAGCCAAAATCAGCAGTTAGACTGATAAAGCGGACCCCTGACTCCAAAACTGAAAGGCTACAGATGCGACTGGGATTAACGCTGAGATGATGGTGATGATTATTTATTTCTTAATGTTGTGGTGGCCTAGTGGTTAAAACACCAGCCTTTCAAGTATGAGTGTGCGGGTTCGATTCCAGGTCAGGCAAGGACCAGTGTAACTTTTCTAAATTATATGTACCTACATTCTAAGTATATCTCCGACACCACTGACTGATTACGAGGTGAAGGAATACATCTTGAGGAAATCTGGAAATCTGGTCTGAAATCGCCAACCCGCATTGAGCAAACGAGGTGATTACGCTCAATCCTTCGCTGTATGAGAGGAGACCTGTGCCCACCAGTGTGACGATAAAAAGGTTGATAATGATGATGATAATTTTTAATCCTGATATCGGTTCGTAGCTCAATCAAAATATTGTTAAGTGTTATCATCTGGAATATGATGAAATAATTAATACTTCTCTTATGAAGGAGCCTTGTAACTATTGGTACACTTTTTAAGATGCCAATTCCCTCGTCGCCTCAGCAATAAATTAAGTATTATATTTGCAACAATTTATTAGCAAACATTAGTTACTTAAATCTTTTATTATGTAGATCTCGTTTTAATCCTAAATTAGTGTGAAATTAATGCTCATCCGAATCACTGACTTTTAAATTGAAACTCTTAACTTGTATCGATAAAAAATAATGCTTTCGCAAAAGTGTCGCTCAGACACAATGATTATATTTTCTTTTTATAATTAAAAACTAGTGCATGACCACAATCCCACCTGGTGGTAAGCAGTTATGCAAACGTTGATAGTAAACCGCGCTTAGCGAGATTATTCACTCTAACCTTGAACATACTTAATTTGTAGCCTGATAAATCTGATGATTTTGGTAAAGTTGTAGTTATTTTATCATCCTGCTAGACTTTTACTATGACCCTAATTGTGAAATACTTATACTTTCAACCACGATCAGTATCATTTTGATGGTTTTTATCCATTGCCACTTATGTTCAAAGATTTTTTCTGTACAAGAACGTAAATAAGGCAATGAATGTTATTGAACTGTCAAAATGAAAAGTTTTTTTTTAATAATTATAAACTAGCGCTTGACTGCAATCCCGCCTGATGGTAAGCAGTGATGCAATCTTTGATGGTAAAGCGCGCTAGTTTATTAAGCCTAATCACTTAAAAAAACTTAGTGAATAGGAAGGAAGACGGCAGGTAAGCGAGGTGGTGCAATGTTAAACCCAACAATACGACCAACGATGCTACGCCAGAGGGAGATAGATGTGGGGTCTCCACATCTATCTCCCTCTGGCGCAGCATCGTGCAGCTCCACGACCAAACTCCCGACACAACAACAGTTGACGCATCGTACCCGGCACACATCGCAACACAACTGCTCAGACCCGTTCTCCGTACGGCTTCACCAGACATCATGCCGGAACACGACGAATCGCTTGGCGGCAAGGCTTTGTCTGGTGGGTGGTAACTTCTGCCGGCAGCCGATGTTATGGCCTACCACCGAGAAAAATCTACTAAGTATTGCTACTGTTATGTGTTATGCAATTATCAAACCTATGTAAATGTTTTTAAAGGTGGATATTCTCATTTTGTCTATCTCCGTAACTTCTTCGTGGTCAGCTCAAAAACTGACATTAAAAACAACAAAAGTTACCGTTACAATCGGAATGTCCTTGAAATCTATGGCACTTTCTTTTTTATTCAAATCCTCAGTGGGTCAGTGTGCCAGCATATTTCAAGTAAAAATGTACGGCCGATAGCAGGTCAACCTACCCGATACTGTCAAAAATTCCCATTCAACCTTGAGCCTTGATGCTTTATGGATAAAGTTGAAAATAGAATAAATAAGCCTGACAGATTATACTAGCTTGATGTGATGTCTGTGCCTATGTAATAGACATTTTGTTTTCATAGAATATATTATTAGCGTGTAAATATTAGCCACCTATTAAACATGGGAAATACATATTTTGTCTAACGTCTGATATAGATATGCGTTAGTTTTTCTTAGTGCTTCCTCTTACATCATCATCTCAGCATTAATCCCAGTCGCATCCGAAGCTTTTTCGAGGCTTTTTTCAGCTTTGGAGTCTAGGGTACGCTTTACCAGTCTAACTGCTGATTTTGGCTAAACTTCGATATTTTCCGTGAAGTGAGTGCCGTCTGACCTCCACAATCCGAAGGCGATATCGAAGCATTGCAAATAGACCAATTTTATTATACTTTTAAGACTGTGTTAGTGCTTCCTTTTATAATCTATAGAATTCAGATTATGTTCCACTAGATCTGACCTTATATTATAACTGACCTTTGAATTTGTTTCAGCCTTTCTTATGGTTAACGTTGCCCCACACTAGGAATTATTTCCTGTGTCGAGGGTACTTTTACAAACATTTATACTCACATTCACAAACAACCAGTCCTGGAACAACTACAACTATTTGTGCGAACTCGCGACACGCGACACAGCAGTCAATTTCTCAGCCACTGCGCCAGCCGTGTCAACAATCTTCGCCAATTTTTGTTTCTATCTTAGTTAAAACGCCAATCTTTCCTCCCTACCTTCTAAAAACATGACACTGTCGGTCTTCTGTTGAAGACTCACAAAAGACGTAAAAGCTAAAATTAAAACCAAGTTTCAACATCTCAAAGGCTCTAAGGGAAGGTTCAGTTAATGAAATACTAAGAAAACAATATTCTTTAGGATACCCGATATTTGATGGGCTGCTCATTAAGGAGATGGTAAAGTGAAGGCAGAAGTTTTAATTAAATAGAACTTGCGTTTTAGTTGAGGTAATTTTGTTATAGTTTCTATGCCTTTGAGTGGTTCTCAGAGAAAGCAAAAGTGAGCTTTTAACTCTATGTTCAAGATAGAAGAGGAAGTATGTACCATTTCCCTTTTTTTTTTTGTTGTCGAGGGAAACCTTCAAAGGGCATCCGATCTCTATGGAGATCGAGGTCGGGGAGTTTGGGATTTTTACCTCACTAAAACCACCCCGTTAATCACCATCCGCACATAGGGGTGGTACCGGTTCTTCTTAAAAGGCCAATTTCGGAAGCGCCCTTGCACAACCCCTATAAAGGCACATCTCATACCAGCGAGAACAAGCGTCAACAAGCGGAGATTTGGTGGTCCTCGTCACCGGGCTGCAGGAAGAGGAGACTATGCCATCCCTGGATGACAAGCTAACCAAAAGGCTGCTGCGCCTTGATAGGAAAAGCCTACGATTGACGACGGGGATCATTACGGGCCACTGCTCGCTGAATAAGCATCTCCACACAATAGGCATAACGGACAGCCCTCTGTGCAAAGCCTGCATAGAGGCTGACGAGACAGTTGCGCATGTACTCTTCGAGTGTACAGGCGTTACCCAAATTAGAAACAAAACCATAGGAGCACCAAGATCTCACACAGATGTTCTTAACAGACTAGGAGACCTAATGGGCTTCTGGAGGGAGGTGGGCTGGCTGGAATAACCGCCATGGTCCACGCACAATGGTCAGCGAAATTTGCCAGCGATGGTGTTTCCGTCACATTACAATTTGAGTGTCTTCAAGGCTAGAGTGAATAGGCTCTTAATAAACTAGCGCGCTTTACCATCAATGATCGCATCACTGCTTACGATCAGGCGGGATTACGGTCAAGCGCTAGTTTATAACTTATAAAAAAGTGCATTTAAAAAAAAATTAATTGACTTGTTTTGCGTCTTTAAAGCACTTTAGCAGTAGCTAATTTTTTAACTAAACAATATTTGGTTTCGAAGCAAATACCTTCAGTAAGTTCCCCATACTTCCAAGTGTCAGGTTTAGCCAATAAAGGTCAACATTACCTGAGCATAGAAATCAACATGAGCATACTGATTACGTCACCAACTCAAAACCAACCGCTACATGGACAGCAAACCTGATTTGTTTGCAAACAGCAAAGAGCGCCATCATTGGAGTACCTTGCTTAACTTCGTGACGTAAGTGGTAACCGGCATACATTACTATGTCAGTCTATTACATAACTTGGTCGGTACTGTCAATATATAAATGACACACTTTTGTTTCAATTAGAGTATATTAACTGAGGTTATGTAAGAAACTAGTTATGCCGGGGTCAGTGGACTTGGTACACTACCCAGAGTTTTAAAATTACAAAATCGAGGTCTTGAAGCATTTAGTGGTGATTAAGCTTTAGTTAAACGTGGTCTCTCACAATGGGCCTCATACCAAGGCTCACAGTCACACAAAGGGCAATGCAAAGAGCTATGCTCGGAGTTTCTCTGCGTGATCGAACCAGAAATGAGGAGATCCGCAGTAGAACCAAAGTCACCGACATAGCTCTGCGAGTCGCTAAACATAAGTGGCAGTGGGCCGGGCACATTGCTCGTAGAACCGATGGCCTACGGGGCAGTAAGGTTCTGGAGTGGCGGCCACGTACTGGAAGATGCAGCGTAGGGAGGCCCCTAACAAGGTGGACCGATGACCTGGTGAAGGTCGCGGGAAGCCGATGGATGCGGGCAGCACAAGACTGGTCAGCGTAGAAAGCCTTGGGGGAGGCCTTTGTCCAGCAGTGGACATCTATAGGCTGAAGAAGAAGAAGAAGATGATGATTTAGTTCCTCTTGAAATTCATGGTTAATTGCTCATCACTTTCTTGACCTAGCTGCCATACTATGAAGGCCATAGTTTCCAGGCACTAATTAACATGTTGGTACTACCTTACCACATTGGGCCTTGCTCGGAAACTCTCCTGATAGAAAGCTAGCCCCTATGAGGGGGTTCGAACAATGACCATACATTTTTAAGTGAAATATACACTGAAATTGAAGAATCAATGTTCAACCTAGACCACACCTTTTAATAAAAGAAACCCTCAGTATAAATTTGGGGAAAGGAAAGTTACCTAGATTCTATTAACACAAAACTGAAGAGGCTAATATTGGCGACCATGATTTGGTTAAAAACGGCCTCCAAAGCCTGGAGCTCAGGCGTAGAGTAGCCAGCATGTCGGTGTTTCTTCAGGGTGTGTTTTAGAGAGTGTGCGCGGGAACTGCGTCGTACGGTGAGTTTCCACCCTTACGTTGTTGAGACCACTACGATCCGGACGAAGCGTTTCGCCTCGTCTTTTATAACGCCTACATCGAAGGACTGGCACATTTTGCCTGCGACGGTCTTTCCATCTCACTACAATTTAGGTGTCTTCAAGACTATGTATGTGAATGGGTTCTTAATAAACTAGCGCGCTTTACCATCAACGATTGCATCACTGTTTTCCATCAGGCAGGATCGCAGTCAAGCTTCATCCCAAAATCAAGATAGTCCCACATTGTAACTTCTGCTCTTATCTACTTAACGCCTGGAGGTAATTAAGTCAGCTGTTTAATCAAAAAGTCGGCTGAAGTTTGCTAAATTATCGGTAATTCGGGGGTAATTGGCTCCTTGATGTAACAACGTAATTAATAGCACTGAGTGACGCCAGAGGGCTATGTTGAGGCTTCGGATAACTAAGGAGGTAGTATATTTTTATTTGAGACGGTTTGTCAGGATTGTTTGATTGATTGATAAGAGTCATGACGGCCTTTTTTCGTTATAAGAAAGTGTTCTATTGCTTTAGATATGTTTTTGTTCATGCTCTAATGCAAAAAGTTCGTTCACCTAATTGCGAGGTTTGCAATAAAAGAGAAGATATTCAGCATCTTTTCGTGGAATATGTCAAGCATATTTAATAATTTTCTTTCCCAGCCTTTGTCCCGTGAGGCTAGAATGATTTATCTTTAGTTAATACTAGCGGCGGCCAGCAACTTCGTTCGCGTGGAGTTAGTTATGCTCCGCTCCTATTGGTCGGAGCGTGATGTTATCTAGCCTAAAGCCTTCCTGGATTAATGGGCTATCCATGGCAAAAATAATTTTTCAAATCGGACCAGAAGTTCCTGAGATTAGTGCGTTCAAACAAAGAAACAAACTCTTTACCTTTATATAGATTATTTAAGCTATTTTTTTTTGTTTAGAAGTAAGTTTTCCTCATGTAACATAAGATTAGTTTATCAAGGGACTGACGTAAACTGTGTTTAAAAGTCCGTTAAAATAAAGATGAAAAAAAAGCCATATTATTTTATACAATTCACACACACATGTATGTACGTATATCACAACATTTTATTGGATTACTACCTTTGAGATGCGCCCCGCAGTATCACCCGTATAAGTTCGGGTCTCATGTAAATATTGGGATAGTATAAACTCTATATGTTGATCCTAGTTATGAACTATCTGTATAACGAATCTCATCCAAATCTGTTTAGAAGTTTTTTCGTAAAACGGTAACATACATCCATCCATACATTCATCCTTATAAAATTCATTGTTTATGATATTACAACTATTACCTAAATATATATTAAACCTAGTTATACAATATGTAAAGCAATCCCTGTCCGATCCGTGAAGGTATTGTTAGGTATCGATAACTGATTCTACTTATGCGCATATGCCCGGCCTAAACTTAAAAAAATATCCCCATGAAAATAAAACTTATTTCGTAAAAAGAGGTAACTTAATACATGTGCGGTAGGCAATACATTCGCGGGCGAGGGGCAGCACGCTGACGCATCACTCACAATACTATCGTCGAAGATGGTGTTGTTAAATGAAATTAAAAGATTATTTTAAAATTCAATAGTATTGTTACTGTGATGATTATGTTAAATCCATATAGTTGTTTTTACATGTAAGAGTAACAAGCATCCGGTAATACATCAATTCTTAAAAAATTGTTTATATTCTTCTTCTTCACCCTATAGAGGTCCACTGCAGCAAAAAGGCTTCCCCCAATGCTTTCATTGTTTGGGGGTTGCCATAATCCCCACGCTTGGCATACGGGCTGGGTTTAGTAGTTTAATATTCCACAGGAGAAGTGCTGCTGCCCGCTTCCCTGGTGAGAGTTCCCTTAGTCGCATCTCTAGACACCCACCAGAGGACTATCTTGTTTATATTTTAATACTTATATTGCCTAGTAGGATATTAGTGGAATAGTACAATGTAGGTATGAACTATTCTATAGGTAGTATAATATTTAATTAATTTTCTTAATTTATTGCCTACTAGCTTTCCGCCCGCGGCTTCGCCCGCGTAAATTTCGGTTATGTCGCGCTTTTTAGATTTCCCTCGGGAACATCAAATTTTTCCGGGATAAAAGGTAGCCTATGTCCTTTCTCAGGGTCTAAAGATTGTGTGCTTTCCGCCAGTGTCTTCGCCCGCGTGGAGTTCGGTTATATCGCGCTTTTTAGATTTCCCTGGGGAATATCAAATTTTTCCGGGATAAAAGGTAGCCTATGTTCTTTCTCAGGGTCTAAAGATTGTCTGTGCCAAATTTCATCAAAATCGGTTGATAGGTTTAAGCGGGAAAGCGTAACAGACAGACAGACAGACAGACAGAGTTACTTTCGCATTTATAATATTAGTATGGATAATAGACACACTCCCTATATGTTTGTTATTCCAGCGAATGGCCCTATTGGGTTGCAGCTAAAAATCAGCGTCAGGTACACCTTGTGATGCCATCTGGCATTATGCTGAGCTAAAGTCCTTTTTAACCGACTTCTAAAAATGAGGAGGTTCTCAAGTCGTCGTTATCTTTTTTTTATGTTTTTTAACCGATTACAGATTTGCAAAATTATATACTTTCTTTAATTTGTATACTTTCCAGGTAGTCCCATAGTTACTAGGTCAGGATCCGATATTGGAAGACCAGACAAATCAAGGAGAACTTTCAAAAATCGACTAAGTAATGCAATTCCATGTATTTTGGCATTATTAAATTGTTTTCTGTTTTTATACTTCATAATAATTTTCATTGTAAACCTGACTACATTTTTTTTTATAATCATAAACTAGTGCCTGACCGCAATCCCGCCTGATGGTAAGCAATAATCCAATTGTTGATGGTTAAGCGCGCTAGTTTATTAAAACCCTATTCACTCAAAAAAAAAAACTGAGTGAGTAGTAAGGAAGACAGCAGTCGAGCGAGGTGATGCAATGTTAATCCCAACAACACGACCAACGATGCTGTACCAGAGGGAGATTAGATATACTTAAACAATTGCTCAGACCCGTCCTCCATACGGCTTCACCAGACATCATGCCGGAACCCGACAAATCGCTTGGCGGCAAGACTTTGAATGAAGAATATTTTTTCTCATTGCAAATCCTTAACGTTCTCACGTCCTCCTTATACCCACAAGTAACAAAAATCATAACTCACAAAGCGCATTCACTTATTCCGAAAGTGTTACAATCGTAAATTGCAATCTCACGTACAATAACTTAAATTTTATAAAACGTTTCCACTTACACTGGCGACTTATATATTTTATTTAAGTAACACCATAAGTTGAGCTCTTGCATTTTAAAAACAAAAACAGGCAATTTATGCATATGCTAACCTATTAAAATGTAATTAAGGTTAATTTTACAAAAACAAAGTTTTCAAACGGCGAACCGGTTCAGTGAAATGCTTTCACTTGAGTGCAAAAAGAGAATTTGGTTTCACCTTTCTCAAAAGATTTTGTGCTACTTGTGAGTATGAGTCGTGTGAATTATTTGGTCGTTTTTGCAGTTTTATACCTGAGTTCGTCGAAGGATTCGGCAGATATGACCCATATATAGTCGGTATACCTACACAAATATAGCGAATTATGTATACAATATGTAAAGATAACCCTGTCAAATCCGTATAGATATTGTTAGATATCCATAACTAATTCTACAGATGCCTACAAGCCTGGCTAAACTTAAAAAAAAATACCCTCTAAAAATAAATACTGTTTCGCAAATAGAGGTAATCACATGGCAATACATGCGCGGGCGACAAACAAAATGCCGCGAGTATCATACATTAATTTATACAAGGTAGGTACCTAAACATAATAACGTCGAAAATGGTGTTGTCACTTTTTAGAAACTTACCAAATTTTTGGGGAATTTGGGGCTAATTCGCGAAAAAAAAAAGATTATTTCAAAATTCATTACTATTGTTATTATGATCATTATGTAAAGTTCCAAATGTCAAGGTCATGTGATTACCTAACCTTTATTATCTGTATCGGTCGGACGGGGTTTTCTTTATATATTGTATATCGCTTGTAAACTACCTAATAACGAATTAATTCCTCAGTAATCATATCGGGCAATTTTCTTAAAAAAAAAGAAGCTTTTACCTCTTTCGTCACACTTACAAAGATACCATAATTATGCAAAGAATTACATATTATTACGTTATCTTACTAACATTTAAACCTATTAGTTTACCCGCCATTATGTCGTAAACAAATTAACATTTGCAGTCATAAACACTATTATGACACTTAAAGCCCACGCAATAAAAACTAATACGGTAGCAAATTAAAATTTTCGTGATTATAATGCGTTTCCTTTTAACGAATTTGAACTTTATTGTCTTGTGTTAAGAGTGTCGAGTTTTTTTTTGAGATAGTCAAGAGTTATTTTTGTATACGCTTAGGTTGCTATTTATGGGCGGTTTAGATAATATGCATGTTCGAAATATGGCGCAATGCACAATCGCTTTTATAATTTTCTATTGTAAAATTATTAGTGACTAGGGCCGCCAACGACTTCGTTCGCGTTTAGTTAGTTATTTAAACATTTTATTGTTACGGGCTGGGGGTACTAAAACGCCGGTTAAGGGTTGCGAAGTTTATTGGCAACGAAGGTAAAGTCGATTGTAGGCAATGACAAGTAGAATGTCGCTGACGTTGCACCGAAGTCTTCTTCTTACGTCCACGAAGTCCATATCGTAAACACACGATAACACTACAGATGTTACTTCACGTAGTACTCGAAGTTCTCGTTATACTTGTCGCAGTAGGTCTTCTCAAGGATCGCTTCTTAACTGTCGCTGTTTTCGTATCGCTAGTCGAATTCAGACTGACTGTGCGCCGGCGTCACGGCGCTATATATAGGCCAGCTGATCGAACATTCCAGATTCCTCTAGACGTAATAATAATACCCCATAACTTCGAGGTCACCGGCCAAGTAAGTACCTACGGTAATTCCCGGAAGCGGGTTTCTAGAAATTTCGATGTCGACACTTTGTTGACAAAACTGTTGAGACCTGAACCATTCGATAGGCCATTCTAAGTCTAGTAATGCGTTTTTTTATTGTACCTAGAAAATGTCTAGATCTGGGGAAATAAAGCTTAAAAGTGACACACTGCATGTCACGCGATATTGAACCTTATGCCATCGACATAAGGTCCATTCGTAACATTATTTAACCTCAAAATATACAGCATACTCCTATTGGTGGCAGCGTGATGTTGTATAACCTTTAGGTTATACAACATCACGCTTCCTTTCTAGATTAATGGGCTATCCAACACAAAAAGAATTTTGAAATTGGACCCGCAGTTTATGAGATTAGCGCGTTCAAACAAAGAAACAAACTCTTCAGCTTATTTATTGATAGATATAATTCTTACTAATATTATAAACCGGAAAGTGAGTTTGTTTGTTTGTTCCGCTTTCACGCCGTAACTACTGAACCGATTGCTTTTAAATTTTGCAGACGTAAAGTTAGGAGTCTGAATTAAACAATAGAGTACTTTTTATCCTGGAAAATTTGGTATTTCTGAGGGAAATAAAAAAGGCGCGATATAACCGAAATCCACGCGGGAAAAGCCGCAGGCGGAAACCTAGTACCCAGATAATAGATGACGTCCACTGAGGGAGATCATCGTCGTCGAGGTAGACCACGGCAAAGGTAGTGTGACAATCTGGTAACAGTCAAAAAGTCAACATCACCAGAGATCGAACAAGATAGGGGGGATTTGTAAAGAAAAACGGGGATGCCTTGGCTCAGCGTTGGGATACTCTTTGGCTACCAAAATTCCGAATGTTATACCTTCCGGTACGCGGCACTCCAGAACCTTGTAGCCCCACCGGCCATCTGTCCTGCGAGCTACTTAAGTGTTCTGTCCACTACCACTTATGTATATAAATTTGGCAATTCTTCGCGCTATGACACCTTGGTTCTCCTGGGGATCTCTTCATTTCTGATTTGATCACTTATGGAAACTCCAAGTAAAAATTACATTGCTCTTTGGGTAACTTTAAGCCTTCCAATAAGGCTATATGTGGAAGACCTCATTTCAGTGCCATACTGGCAACACACATAGATCAAAGACTTTCGTCTTGAAATACTGCGGTATGTGGGACTTCATGAGACTTAGCTTGTAGAGCCGATGGCCGATGGGGCAGAAAGGCTCTTGAATGGCGACCACGTACCGGCAAGCGGAGCGTTGGACGCCCACCGACTAGGTGGTCGGATGATCTGACCAAAATCGCAGGGAAGCGCTAGATGCAGGCCGCGTCCAACCGTTCCTAGGCCTATGTTCAGCAGTGGACTTCATGTTGCTGAGATGATGATGATGATGATGATGTGGGACTTCAATACAATCGCAGATCAATGCGAGGGATTTGTTTTACCGCTGAACAGTGTATACTTATCTGATTCTTAATAATCACTTTACCGACAATGTTACTGGACATACCTGAAAAGACAAAGAAAAAACATTAGAAACGAACCGGAATTTTCAACTTTATATTTAAAGTGGTAAGGTTCAAGGTAGTTTGGGTAAGTTCGGTGAGGTTAATTTTCTGCCACCGCAGCGATCGGCGGGCGCGACCTCTCGCTGCCGGCCGTGGTCAGAGCCATGGTCGACAGCGGGGAGTCATGGGACGCGGTCGTCTCCTTCTGCGAGGAGGTAATCTCCGCGAAGGAGACGGCCGAACGGGAGAGGGAAGCTCTGAGCACTCTCCCGTCCCGCCGACGGCGCGCTGGCCGGAGGAGGAGGGAAGCCGAGGTCGATCCGCTTCCTCCATAAGGAGAGGCCGACGGGCCGAGGACCGGGGGAGTCCGACGTCCGTCACTAGGGCCGGAGTAGGCGTGTAGTGGCTGTTCCTACACGCCTACCTGATGGAAGGAGAGGAGGAAGAGGGACCCGCCGAACTCGCGCGCGGCGGGTCAAGGCCTGCCGGGGACGCGGTGAATGCAAACTAGGCCCCGTACCCCCGGCAATAGGCAAGAAGAAGAACGCTCCAGTGGGTTTAGCCGGTGAGAGCCCGGCACACCCTCCGTCGACCAGATTCCCACTGGGTGAAAAAAAAAAAAAAAAAAAAAAAAAGGTTAATTTTCTGACGGCTGGACAATAACTTAATATTATGTAAAATAGTCTTCAAATTTTATTTATTATATTTAACACCTGATAGTAAGCAGCTATGCTATTGATGGTAAAGCGCACTAGTTTATTAAGAGCCTATTTACTCTAGCCTTGAAGACACTAAAATTGTAATTTGATGGAAACACGGCCGCTGGCAAATTTTTCCAGTCCCTAGATGTACGTGATACAAAAGAAGAGGCGAAACGCTTCGTTCGGATCGTTGTCGTGTCAACAACGTAAGGATGGAAACTCGTCGTACTACGCGCGACGGGTCGTCCGATGATGGAACGGAGATGGGGGAATTAAATCATGCAATTCCCTCGCACACTCTCCAAAATGCATCCTATAGAACACCGAAAGGCTGGCTGCTCTTCGCCTGAGCTCCAGGCTTTTGAGACCGTTTGTGCAACTTATGTAAAAAATATTGTCACCAACCAATAGAGTCTCTAAAGTTAGAGATATTTCATCTTAACCATTGATAAATCTTTGCATAACTACAATCAAAACTATTTTAACTCGTGAACTGGGTTAAACAAATTTAAAACTCACTTGTTTTTCGTGACCATTGCCAACTGAACTGTTAAGCGTTTAGTAACTATTTGTTACAATTTACTATCAGTTTGGTCACGACTCTGTTTGTTGTTAGCTTGTTGATGACCGTGATATTGTCTGTGGTTTATGGATCAGTATTTTAAAAGGCATTGTTGCTTTTACTGCCTCTGTAAGAATAGCAAGCAAATACAAAGGCGTAGGGGTCCTGCAGGATAACAGCGTCACATGATATTAGCCCCAATTAATTGTAGGAACACAATTTTTTATTGGATACTGGCCAAGATTCCATAAACTAAGGTTAAGTTTAATGCATATTTTTCTTTCCATTTTATTAAAAAAAGGACAGTACATAAGTCCGCGCCTGACATAAATTCATGTATTTTTGGTGGCCATGTTTATAATCGCGTCTAAACTTTTTTTTTTTTAATAGTTATAAACTAGTGCTTGACTGCAATCCCGCCTGATGGTAAGCAGTGATGCAATCGTTGATGGTAAAGCGCACTAGCTTATTAAGCCTATTCACTCAAAAAAACTGAGTGAAAAGGAAGGAAGACGGCAGTTGAGCGAGGTGATGCAATGTTTAACCCAACAACACGACCAACGATGCTGCGCCAGAGGATGATCTGGAGACTCTCCACGACCAAACTCCCGACACAACAACATTAGGCACATCGTACCCGGCACACATCGCAACACAACTGCACAGACCCGTCCACCGTACGGCTTCACCAGACATCATGCCGGAACACGACGAATCGATTGGCGGCAAGACTTTTTCTGGTGGGTGGTAACTTATGCCGGCGGCTGATGTTGTTGCCTACCACCGAGAAAAACTGTCTATGGAATATCTTAATTTAACAGGATTAAACTAAAATGTTATCTTCTGTCCTTTTCTTAATGGAAGAGAAAGATAAAGATGCAGTTAACTTAAAATTACTTTAATTTGTGAACCAGAGAATCCGCGCCATTTTCTAGTAAAATAAACCTGCATTGTTTCAATGCATTCTAAACTCAACTTTGAGTGTTTGGCGGGAAGCTAAGATGAGTGCCACGCTCAGTTTTCATTGGACGTTTAAATTATTTATAGTGTCGTTTACTAAATAAAAACGCATGATTTATGGAGTAAAAAGTGCATTCAGTGAATAATTCATAAAGAACAGTGAAATATTGTAGCATAGTGGCCACATCATGGCTTTGAACCAAATCTTCCTCCGTGTTCGGTCCGCGCGGCCGTCTTTTTCGACATGAATAATTCATTACGTGACATTGGCTAAATGCACAAACCGTGCGAAGCCATAAGAGAAAGAAAGAAAGAACTCAACTTAGTATACCTACAAGATAGCAGTACGAAGGACGGGTCTGGGCAGTAGAGTTGCGATGTGTTGCGGGTACGATGCGCCAAATGTTGTTGTGTCGGGAGTTTTGTCGTGGAAAGTCTCCAGATCAATCTCCCTCTAGCGCAGCTTCGTTTGGTCCTGTTAGTCTTGGGTTTAACATTGCATCACCTCGCTCAACTGCCGTCATCCTTCCTACTCCTTAGTTTTTTAAGTGAATAAGCTTAATAAACTAGTGCGCTTTACCATCAACGATTGCATCATTGCTTACCATCAGGCGGGATTGCAGTCAAGCACTAGTTTATTATTATTAAAAAACAAAGATGTTTTTTTCGCCATTTTAACGTAACATACAAAAAGTAGATTTAGTTTAGAAATGGTGTGCAAATGACTATTGGTAACAGTAAGTAAATGTTACAGTTACTGGTGTCACAATGGGCAGTCAGTACCCGCACGTATTATGACTACACCGTGTCACCACCAATCAACTTCCAGACCTAACCGAAGGTCGCTTGACCTCAACATTATGCAAGACATGGGCTTTACTGATCATTGTCGCCAATGGTAGAGCGTAACAGCTCTAACAGTAATGGATTTATGATGTAAGTATTTCTAGAGGTCATTTGGTAAGATTTTGAAGGTGATACAAAATGTAGAGCATACTATATCCGATTAGGTAGTTAACTAAAAGTAAACAAAAAAGCCCGTGGCCTTCTAGTTAAACTATCTTATCTTAGTTATGTGTATCAACATATATTATTTCTCCAAGGGTCTGAAACGGTTTTCTCCCTTTTTCTCTCTTTCTATCGAACCAATCTGAACGTCCGACCCACCAATCGACAGATATTCGTCCCTGGGACCATGGAATACTATTTTATATAGTGCGAATTTTTCGCACGGGTCAGCTAGTTTTCTAAGTATATCTTGAACACCAATGACTGATTACTAGGTGAAGGAAAACATCTTGAGTAAATTTTGACTCTATGTCTGAAATCGCTAACCCGCATTGAGCAAGCGTGGTGATTACGCTCAATCCTTCTCTGTATGAGACGAGACCTGTGCCCAGCAGTGGGACGATAAAAAGGTTGATGATGAAACAAAAACAAATGTGACTTAGTTTACAGACTAAATGTAATAAAACAGTTCTATTCAGTTGACATGTTACGTCAAAGTTGTACTCTTCAATTTAGCAGCATTATAAATCGTTCAAAACGCAACATGATTGAAAGAATATTCAGCGGATTAGATACCATTATAATTACGGAAATGATATGCATACATTGCCAATTTCGCTTACAGTGCCTTTCCTAGGGAAGTCCATAAAAAGTTAATGTATGTGAGAAATAGTATAATAGCGTAATAATTTGGACTGTCAGCGGATATGGTGCAAGCCGTGAGGTCGGTGTATCATGATGAAGGTAAATCGCTGTATGAAGGTGAATATTATAACGTGTATAGAAGTATTATTTTTATTTTACTAAGGCATTATAATACATGTCTTATTATGAATATTTAAATGATAAATCAGTGAAACATTTAAGTATTTAATAAGCAAAATGTTAAATTATTATACAACGTGTAACATAAAGGGTATATACATAACAAAGGCACGGCATCTTTACATGATATCAAACGATATTGGAAGGGTTTTTTAATCCTATCTCTTTATGTTAAGAAGTTATGAGGAAAAACACCGCCTGTGATAGGCTACTATCATACTAGTCGCACAGAGATATTGAAGACATTTGTCGGATTTTGGCAAGTAACGTGACGGGTAACGAGTAGTTATTAACGTATGTAGTGTGCTGCCACGTTTATTATGATTTTATTTTAAGAAGAACACGAAACCGAAAATTTGGTACCAATTTTTTGAGTATTTTATTTTGAGTTGAAACCCTTCCGATATCGTTTGATATCATCTAAAGATGCCATACCGTTGGTATGTATATACCCTTTTTGTTACACGTTGTATATACAAAATATGTAAGTATATAAAAAATATGTAAGTAGTGCATATTTTTTGTAATAATGTGTTTATAATAAGTTAGATATATACGCAATTGATAAGTCCTTTTCTCAACGTACCTTTCTTTTCCTGTGCCAAAATATTTACCAGCTAAGCTTAATTCTTGAATTCAGTATTGAGTATTAATATAAACAGAAACAGTATGAATTCAGATCTTCAGACTCAATTTTGAGATCTTGAATCAGAATCATAATTTATTTATTTTATAGTTTTACCTAATATATGCGATTATACTAAGGGCAGCTTCGGACGCCCACCGACTAGATGGTCGAACGAACTGACCGAAACCGCAGGGAAGCGCTGGAAGCAGGCCGCGTCCTACCGTCTTTTTTGGAAATCCTTGGTGAAGGCCTATGTCCAGCAGTGGACTTCATGTGGTTGAGATGATGACCTAATATAATGTCAATTTAATTTACAAATAAATTTTGTCCGTTCCATTATAACATAATGATATTATAGAATGCAGTGATTATAATCGATCACTGACTTTGTCTTATAAGTAAATTACCTTTAGCATCTTCATGTGAATAGCTACAACGATATTTATAAACGATTCTATATAGCTATAACGATATGTTTCTTTACGTTTTTTGTTAGACTGTTTGGACTATAGGAAAGTTCAGGGGTCAAAATTGTTAATACGCATATAAACGGCAGTTTCTGAAGAGCACGATAATAAAAATAAACAGATGTTTATCTTTAAAAAGAAATATGGAGGTTATAAATTATATTGTGTTCTTAGAAACAATGTAACACCTAGTTGATAGGTTTTCTAGGTATATACAAATTCTTTCGTTATTATTTTTTATTTTAAGTTTGACGACACATTTGGCGTAGTGGCTGAGTGATCGACTACTGCGCTGCGTGTGGCGAGTTCGATTCCTGGACGAAACAAATATTTGTATGGCCTACAGGTAGTTGTTCCGGGTCTGGCTGTTGGTGTAGAAGTTTGAACAAAATCAATGGAGCTGTTCTTCATTGATCACATTTTTTATAACAAATGAATTCAGTGAACGGTGGATCATTATCTCATCTATACAATAAGTAAAGAAAACCCTGTGCGATGCGTGAAGGTATTATTTATTAGGTATCGATAACTGATTCTTTCTATCTGATTTTTTTTTTCTGATTCACCCACAAAGCCATTCTAAACATAAAAAAACACCCTAAAGAAATAAATATTGTTTCGCAAAAAGAGGTAACTTAATACATGTGCGGTAAGCAATCCTTCCGCAGGCGGAGGGGGCAGGGCATGCGGCATGTGGTCGCATCGCTATTCGCTCATAATAATACCGGTATTGTCACTTTTTTAAAAATTACCAAATTTCGGGGAAGTTGGAATTAATTCGCGGGAAAAAATGATTATTTCAAAATTCATTTGTATTGTTACTATGATGATTATGTAAAATTTTATATTATATTTGGTCAAGTGTTTACCTAACCTATATTATCCTTATGAGTCGGACAGGGTTTTCTTTACATATTGTAAGTATATAAAAATCAATGCCACTATCTTTGTAATTTTATAACTCAAGAACGGACTCACCTATCCAAACCAAATGTTTAGGCTTTATGTGAGTTTAAATGTGTGTGAAAGCACTCACAATACAGGAGTAATTCGGAGTGTGGCGTAACTTCTTCTTCTTCCTCAGCCTATAGATGTCCACTGCTGAACAAAGGCCTCCCCCAAGGCGTTCCACGCTGAACGGTCTTGTGCTGCCCGCATCCATCGGCTTCCCGCGACCTTCACCAAGTCATCGGTCCACCTTGTTGGGGGCCTCCCTACGCTGCGTCTTCCAGTACGTGGCCGCCACTCCAGAACCTTACTGCCCCATCGGCCATCGGTTCTACGAGCAATGTGCCCTGCCCACTGCCATTTAAGTTTAGCGACTCGCAGAGCTATGTCGGTGACTTTGGTTCTTCTGCGGATCTCCTCATTTCTGATTCGATCACGAAGAGAAACTCCGAGCATAGCTCTTTCCATTGCCCTTTGTGTGACTCTGAGCCTTCGTATGAGGCCCATTGTGAACGACCACGTTTCAGTTCCGTAAGTCATCACTGGCAACACACACTGGTCAAAGACTTTAGTCTTGAGACACTGTGGCGTAACACTTTTAGAAAAAAAAAATGTTTTCAAATTCATAGATGTATTAGGAATTATCCTAATTATCATATTATATCTACTCCTTCTTTATAAAATTATTAACCTATTTTCTCGCTACATTGGCGCCGATTCTCTTTTTCCCAGACTAAAATAAATTTAAATTCAATGCATCTTTTTCTTTATATATCATTTAGAAAGGGACAAAACATAATATTTTACTTTAGACCTATCAAATTAGTCCGCGCTTGACATAAATTGATGTATGTTTGGTGGCCATCTTTGTATTCACGTCTAAACTGTCTATGGAATATCAGTGAATAATTCAAAAAGAGCAGTGAAATATTGTAGCATAGTGGCCGCATCATGTCTTTACGCTAAACCGCTCCTTATCGTCCAAACGCGGGAAACGAAAGGAGTTAGATTAGTTAGGATAAGTTTAGGATAAGCTAGGATAAGTTAGGATAGAAGTTTACTCAAGAATATATTTACTGAAGACTAGGCTGTATGGCGTACTATGCTTTGCCTTTTCCGTTCAGAAGAACGGAAAGAATTGAACAAAAAAAAATGTCTATGGAATATCTTAATTTGACAGGATTAAACTAAAATGTTATCTATATCTATACTAATATATAAAGCTGAAGAGTTTTTTTGTTTGCTTGAACGCGCTAGTCTCAGGAACTACTGGTTCGATATGTTTTTTTTTTTGCGTTGGATAGCCCCTTAATCCAGGAAAGGTTTAGGCTATATAACATCACGATGCGACCAATAGGAGCGGGTCATATCGAAATCCACGCGGGTGAAACCTCATGGCGCAGTCTTCTATAATTTTCTTAATAAAATAGAAAGAAAGAAGATTCATTGTACTTCATCATCATCATCATCATCATCATCATCATCATCATCATCAGCCTTTACTCGTCCACTGCTGGACATAGGCCTCCTTCATGGCACGCCAACAAGCTCGTGACTAAATTAATTATACTTAAAATTACTTTAGTCACGAGAATCGGAGCCATTATTTTTCACTCAATCCAGCCATCGTTTCCTTTGTCTTCTTCAAATCAAACCCTCACACAATACATTTCCTTGTTTCTAAAAACAGAACTTGCTGGACAAACAATGAACACCAGTTTTCTCGGTACCGATAAATTAATCATAGATAAAGACGGACTCTGCTAACTCCATGTTTAAAAACGGACATGCTACAAGGTTTCCAGAGAGCTTGCGCAAGCGCCACACGTCAAAACTGTCGTCTTGCCTACAAATTACAGTTGCACCACACAGAAACAATTGGTTTTGTCGGCTTGGGTCTTAATAAATTCTGGGCACTAGATTGATAGTTTGTTATCCTGTTTGGAGCTGGTATAATCAACTGTACGGTTTAGTAATAGTTTGAATTTCAAAGTACCTATATTTAGAAGCAGTAAGAACGGTTTACCTGGTTCAATTGTTACGTTTATGTCCTGCTTACTGTACCTGCTTACTGTTTTCTCGGTGGTAGGCCATAACATCGGCTGCCGGCGGAAGTTACCACCCACCAGACAAAGTCATGCCGCCAAGCGATTCGTCGTGTTCCGGCATGATGTCTGGTGAAGCCGTACGGAGGACTGGTCTGAGCAGTTGTGTTGCGATGTGTGGCGGGTAAGATGCGCCAAATGTTGTTGTCTCGGGAATTTGGTCGTGGAGAGTCTCCAGATCAATCTCCCTCTAGCGCAGGATCGTTTGGTCGTGTTGGTCTTGGGTTTAACATTGCATCACCTCGCTCAACTGCCGTCATCCTTCCCATTCCTAAGTTTTTTAAGTGAATAGGCTTAATAAACTAGTGCGCTTTACACTCAACGATTGCATCACTGCTTACCATCAGGCGGGATTGCAGTCAAGCACTAGTTTATAATTATTAAAAAAAAATAAAAAAAAAACTTAGGTCTGCCTGTACTTTGCTGTAAAGTTAGAAGCTTTGATTGTTACAATTGATGAAATACTGTTTACATTGATATTTCAATTTCAATAAATATCCATGCGTTTAGTATGCAGACCGTATGGAGGTATGATGTCAGTAAAGGTTAAGTCTATGTAAGTCGTGGTGGCCTAGTGGTTAAAACACGAGCTTCTTAAGTATGAGTGTGCGGGTTCGATTCCAGGTCAGGCAAGTACCAATGTAACTTTCTAAGTTATATGTACTTTCTAAGTATATCTCCAATGACTAATTACAAGGTGAAGGAAAACATCCTGAGGAAACCTGGACTTTAAGTCTGAAATCGCCACCCCGCATTCAGCAAGCGTGGTGATTACGCTCAATCCTTCTCTGTATGAGAGGAGACCTGTGCCCAGCAGTGGGACAATAAAAAGTTTGATAATGATGCTAGAAATAGGCTTCTCTGCGACAGCTCTACGATTCCCTGTCGGTCTTTGCTTCAAGTCTACCAGAACCAGTTGTCCGTCTATCTGGCTAAGAGACGTCCCCCGTTGGATACGTGATTAACTGTATAAGAAATTTAATTTATTGAAGTATAAAGGACCTTGTACACAGCCTCTTTCTCTCTTTTTGACAGCCTCCGTGGCGTAGCGGTAGCAGATGCGGCCGCTGCGCCAGGGGGCGCGGGTTCAATCCCCACGCAGTGAAAATATTTGTATGCATGAATATGATTTTTTTCACTGATCTAGTCGTGCCTCGGAAAGTACGTTAAGCCATTGATCCCGGTTGCCATACGAACATCTAATGGCAGTCGTTACGGATTGTTGGAGCCCTCAAAAGTCCAACAATTGGTCTAAATGCAAGGCTTCGATATCGCCTTCAGGTTGTGGATATCTGACGGGAGTCCCTTCACGGAAAATATCGAAGTTTAGCCAAAAATCCGCAGTTAGACTGGTAAAGCGGACTCCAGACTTCGATTCGTCGTGTTCCGGCATGAAGTCTGGTGAAGCCTTACGAAGGACTGGTCTGAGCAGTTGTGTTGCGATGTGTGGCAAGTACAATGCGCCAAGTGTTGTTGTGGCGGGAGTTTGGTCGTGGAGAGTCTCCAGATCAATCTCCCTTTAGCGCAGCATCGTTTGGTCTTGTGGGTCTTGGGTTTAACATTGCATCACCTCGCTCAACTGCCGTCATCCTTTCTATTCCTTAGTTTTTTTAAGTGAATAGGCTTAATAAACTAGTGCGCTTTACCATCAACGATTGCATCACTGCTTACCATCAGGCGGGATTGCAGTCAAGCACTAGTTTATAATTAGTAAAAAAAAAAACGGCTTCAAAGCTGATAAAGCTTCGGATGCGACTGGGATTAACGCTGAGATGATGATGACGAAAGGACCTCGTATCTCCTACTTTCCCAAATTTGCCTAGAATATACACCAGGAGAAAGCAAGTACACGTAATCTAAATCCAAGTTATACAACATATTTCACTTTCACTAGTTGATAAGTAAATAATTTATATTACGATGCATTTACTTAAGCAGTGACCTTTATAAGTATGAACTTTTGGCCCAGCACTTTAATACTGGCCGGACGAGTTAAAGATGGCGATTCGTGAAGAGAAGGGAAATACTTGAAGATGGTTCGTTGAAATGTTACTCGAACTTGTTAAGATTGCTTACTTGATTATCTACACTAATAAATAAAGCTGAAAAGTTTGTTTGTTGTTTGAACACGCTAATCTCAGGAACAACGGGCCCGATTTGAAAAATTCCCTTTGCGTTGGATAGCCCATTAATCCAGGAAGACTTTAAGCTATATAAAATCACGCTGCGACTAATAGGAGCGGAGCAATAAAAAAAACGCGAACGAAGTTGCGCGCGGCGACTAGTTATTAAATTAATATGAAACTGAACATATCACTTCAAATGAGACTCAAAAATATAAATTCTATGATAATTGATAAAAAAAAAAACTTAATTAAATGTATCATGATTTCTCCCGCGTAAAGCGAAAGAGTTTGTTCGTTTGTTTGTTTGAACGCGCTAATTAAAACAAACAAACAAACTCTAGATAGATGAGCACTTATGACACGTCAAAAGCTAAGTGCATGGTTCCAATTTGTCATCCATACTAATATTATAAATGAATTGAAAAACAATATAGCGATTTTGGACACGCAACTAAGGAACTTACAGCTGGTTATACCTATTATACTGACCTAATATCTATATACTAATATATAAAGCTGAAGAGTTTGTTTGACAGCCTCCGTGGGGTAGCGGTAGCGGACGCGGCCGCTGCGCCAGGTGGCGCGGGTTCGATCCCCGCACAGTGCAAATATTTGTATGCATGAATATGAATATTTGTACTGGTCTGGTCGTGCCTCGGAAAGCACGTTAAGCCGTTGGTCCCGGTTGCCATACGAACATCTAGTGGCAGTCGTTACGGGTTGTTGGAGCCCTCAAAAAGTCTAACAATTGGTCTAACTGCAATGCTTCGATGTCGCCTTCGGGTTGTGGAGGTCAGACGGCAGTCGCTTCACGGAAAATGTCGAAGTTTAGCCATATCAGCAGTTTGACTGGTAAAGCGGACCCCAGACTCCAAAGCTGAAAAGGCTTCGGATGCGACTGGGATTAACGCTGGGATGATGATGATGACTAATATTATAAATGCGAAAGTAACTCTGTCTGTCTGTCTGTCTGTCTGTCTGTCTGTCTGTCTGTCTATCTGTCTGTCTGTCTGTTACGCTTTCCCGCCTAAACCTCTCAACCGATTTTGATGAAATTTGGCACAGAAAATCTTTAGACCCTGAGAAATAACATAGGCTATCTTTTATCCCGGAAAAAATTGATGTTCCTGAGGGAAATCTAAAAAGCGCGATATAACCGAACTCCACGCGGGCGAAGCCGCGGGCAGAAAGCTAGTCTTCTATAAAGAAGAGCCGATTTCTATAGGTGGACTGATGACCTCGTGAAGGTCGCGGTAAACCGATGCATGCGGGCAGCAAAAGACCGGTCATCGTGGAAAGCCTTGGAGGATGCCTTTGTCCAGCAGTGGACCTCAATAGGCTGAAGAAGATAGTACCAGGCTGAAGGAGATACTCTTTTGAAAATAATTGACTTTTACAATGTTTTCTTGTTAATAAATTAATTATATGAAACGTTTTTAATGAGATAACCCTTTATTAAGGTAGCCATGACAGTGGTTATGAGTTATGACGTTTGATTAGCGACTTTGACAGTTCTATTTTCCCCTTGTGTTCGTGTCGAGTGTTGATTTGAGTTGATTGTGTTTATTTAATGAGTCGTATGTTCGGAATTCATGTTTTGTGTTTTTTTGCAGTTATATGGTAGATAATATAGATACGATAGCCTTAGATACATGACACATCAATCAAATGTCACTGTCAAAATCTTATTTCGCTTATTGCTGACCACCATATTTATTAGTAGTTGTGTTGCACTCCTTGGCCGAGTAAAATTGAATCTGTATAAAAACTAAGCCAAAATATAGGAAATTAACATTACAAATAGTTAACTATAACGTAACTATGCCTAGCATTAAATGTACAATGTGTTGGCCCAGGCTCCATACATTTTTGAAACATCTCCTTTGCTAAAACTCAGACCAGCCCCCTAATCGGCGAACACATTTTTGTCAAATGATTGCGACTAGTTGTGATCGTTCTGATCGAATGGACTAATGGACGGCCCGAACGATACCAACTGATCCCAACTAGTCGCAATCATTTCACAAAAATGTGTTCGCCGATTACGGGGCAGCTCTAGGAAAGAGATGTCATATCGAGCTCTGAAGAAGGAAAATGTTTTAGAACTATTCTATGCAATTATTACTCCTTAGAGGATTGTCTATTGTTAAAAATTGAATTCTAATATTTGAGCTCATAAAAAGTTGTGGTGGCCACTAGGCCTAACTTTTTAACCACTAAGTTAAAACATAAGCCTCTCAAGTATGAGTGAGGCAAATACCAATGTCACTTTTCTAAAGTCACTAGTGACCGCCAGCGACTTCGTTCTCGTGGTTTAGTTATGCTCCGCTCCTATTGGTCACAGCGTGATGTTATATAGCTTAAAGCCTTCCTGGATTAATGGGCTACCCAACACAAAAATAATTTTTCAAATTGGACCAGTAGTTCTTGAGATTAGCGCGCACAAACAAACAAACAAACTCTTCAGCTTTATATATTAGTATAGATAATTATGTACTTTCTAAATATATCTTGGACACCAACGACTGATTACAAGGTGAAGGAAACCATCTCGAGGAAACCGAGACTTTAAGTCTGAAATCGCCAACCCGCATTGAGCAAGCGTGGTGATTACGCTCAGTCCTTCTCTGTATGAGAGGAGACCTGTGCCCTGCAGTGAGACGATTAAAAAGTTGATTATGAATTATGAAGACTTTACAGGTTGATGATGATGATGGGGTCCACGAAGACGAATGCCTCCTGGGTCAGGGTTGCGGGTTGGTTAAACAAGAAACCGTGGCCCTGACGCACAGGCAAGTAAAGAAACACGGTAGGTTTTTAGTCAGTAAAAGTTTGACACGCCCTTCCGCTCCCGCCCAGAGCGGGAGAGGTTATTTGATGATTTCCCTCCCAGAATAGAAAAAAAAACACGTTAACGTTGACAAATACAGGTATTGACACTAAAAGTCGTAAAGCAAACTGACAAACCAACATACAGTGTCCTTACTAAGACCAGACGGCCTTGTACACGCGTGCGCAAGCTTTCAACACCGCGTTACCCAACAGCCACCAGTATACCAAGACATCTTCCGAGTGTTGTGTTAACTCTATCGTATGGTTGAACTTATAATGGTCCGCATGACCAGCGTTAGCTGAGCTAGGCTAGTAGTGAATTTGGAGCAGTTGGACATAATAAAAATCATGGTTATGTTTCTTAATGGATTAGATAAAAAATGTTACTGACATTAGTTATAAAACTATTGGTTATTTGTATCTGTGTTTAGCATGAGAGTAGGGACTTCATGGGCTTCAGGGGCTTCATGGGGACATATTGTAACGAAAATCTACATTATATTCAACACTGCCTGGTCATATGCACGGGAGGTCTGGACAAGCTGATGGATAGCATATAAAGGTTAATTATAGTATAGTTGCAAAATATAATACCTATTGTTAAATATGGTACCTAAATATTGGAAAAATTTTATAGTTATAAAAACATTTGAATTAGTACCGTAAACTAAACCTTATTATCTAGAAATGAAAGTTATTTTCCCACTAGCGGCCGCCAGCGACTATAGTTATACTGCGCTCCTATTGGCCGTAGCGTGATGTTATATAGCCAAAAGCCTTCCTGGATTAATGGGCTATACAATGCAAAAAAAAAAAATTCAAATCGGACTAGTAGTTCCTGAGATTAGCGCGTTCAAACAAACACACAAACAAACTCTTCATATATTCTCTTTATAAATTAGTATAGATAGATTTGTTTCAGTACCGTAAACTAAACCTTATTATTATCTAGAAATGAAAGTTATTTTCCCATAAACATATCTAGGTACTTTTGTTTGCATTTTTGGCAATTATGTCGCGATGGTAGTTAAAGTGTCAAATGATTTTTATTTTATACTTAAAACTCTTTTTTGAATAACCTACTGTAGTATCCATAGGTTTTCAACAACCGCTCATTTCTTCAGAAAAATGTTCTGTATTCATAATGGCCGGCTGACCCATTCTACAGCCTTCTTACACTTCTAGAACAATATAGAATATTAGGGGCCATCCATAAAGTACGTCACACGAATTTCATGATTTTTTGAGCCCCCCCGGTCCTTGTCACAGGTGTTCACATTTCCGAGAACCCCCCCTCCCTAGTCTGACGTAACATGTTTTGCAATTTCTAAATTTAGTTTTATTTCCATTTAAATTACCTACTTTTTTAATGAAATCAACATTATATCAAATATTTGAAACAATAACAAAGCAATAAACTATTGAATATAAAGAAAAAGAAAGAAACTCAAAGAGCTCGTAGGCGATCGGCGCGTGTCACTAGAGCGGGTATGAACTCGTAACCAAAACGATTTAAACCGTATTGTCGAGTTGGAAATATTTTTTAGTTTATAATTAATATTTCAAATTACGCGATTACTACCTCTAGAGATTTTGAAATGTGATGTCACGAAACTTAGTACCTCACCCACCCCTTGTCACACCATGTCACACTTTGTCGACACCCCCTCCCCCCTTTATGTGTGACGTACTTTATGGATGACCCCTTAACAATCGACTGGACATAACAATATAGCCCTTATTATAATGGCCGTGTTGTCCAGTTTTGCTCACAGCAAGAATTGCAATATTTTACTGGCGATTGAATAAATCTTGTTGCCTCATTGTTTTTGACGTTGAAGGAAATTATTAAGTTTCGATGTTTACTATTAGCAACATTGATTTATATTGAAAATGGTTTATTATGGTATTATAAAGCCTCTGTGTAAAAGATGTTGATCCTCAAAATTGTTTTAAAAATTAGGAATGAGTGAAGCCATAGGCCATAGGTACCCTCCGGTGGTTATCGTAAGAGGCGACTAAGGGAACTCTCACCAGAGAAGCGGGCAGCAGCGCTTCTCCTGTGGGATATCAAAAAATCCACTGTATATGAAATAAAGAGGGCTAGGTTGTATCCTGAAAAATAATTTAATGCCCATCAGACGGATTTATAAAAAATATTAAACACGTATTTTTAATTTTTTCTTTCATTCAAATACTTAGGAAGATAAATATTGATTTGAAAAGTCCAATGATATCACGCCGTGGTACATAATATACCACGGCGTGACGTAATTAACCCCCCCTCCGTAACTTTAATACGCTATAACTCAGTAGTTTTTGGTAATTTCGACAAAATTAATAATACGGGTCATATTTTTTTATTATCTATAGGATGGACTAATTATTTTTTTTGATTTTCATACCTTGGATACATCCCTATTGCAGAGGAAGTCTGGTTTGCTACCGAGGACTTACTACTTACTTACTAGGTAGAACCTTGCGAAATTTCCTTCTCTCCATTCTCCAGTTTAGAAGTTATAGCTGTAGTAATCGCTACAAGAATTCTATGTTTTTTTTTTTATGTAGGTGTCTAAAATATAGAAACTACTATAGGCTGTTAAAGTTATGCAGAAACGAGGCATTAACGCGTAAGCGCGCTAGGCGCAGGCGCAGCTAATGTTGACTAAACTTTCGCCAAGTTCAAGCGATACTTTCACGAGTTCATTGAGGTTAATACTGCGGACCGTACCGCTTATAGTTGTTTATTGTTTTTGCTATCTGTACCTACAAAGTTTGTTGATGTTTTTAAAAGAATAGGTCGTTTTTTTTAGGTAAGCAGTGATGCAATCGTTGATGGTAAAGTGGCTAAGGCTAGTTTATTCAGCGCCTATTCACTAAAAATACCGAATGAATAGGAAGGAAGACGGCAGTTGAGCGAGGTAATGTAACATTAAACCTAACAACACGACCAACGATGCTGCACCAGAGGGAGATTGATCTGGAGACTCTCCACGACCAAACTCCCTACACAACAACATTTGGCGCATAGTACCCAGTACTCATCGCAACACATATGCTCGTTGCTTGGTCTATTATCCAGTATCGGATTACCCAGTATGAGACTGTGGATATTTTTTGATGGGCACCCGCTTCATGCATTCGGTAAGATTGTAAAGTGACCTAAACACATTTGCTAAAAGGCTAGGCAGATAATATTTATAATGTTTGCTGTTGCAACAATGAAATACACAAATATACAATTGATTGGCAATTTACTTACCTACCATAATTCAATTAATTCTCTATCATTAATTAGCTAGAAAAAGTTTTTGGAACTACTCTTCTGATACTAAAAATAGTTAATCAATCAGTTCCTAGCAACTTCTATCAATCACATACGTAGATTATAATCAACCAGAATAATCCCCCAATCACTTTCGTAATAAAGCAAAAATTGCACTCGCAAAATTACGAGGTCTTCGTCCCAGTTCTTGGCTACAAAAACGGCTATGTCTAGTGGTATAAGGAAGCCAGGCTATCAATGCATGCCTGTGACTTTTACCACGGCACCGGTACTTATTGTCATGTAATAAACACGTAATAAGTTACGCGATATTTCTGCAGCGTAAAAAATATGTGTCGTGGGAGGGGGGCGGCAGTTAAGATTTTAACATCCATACTAATATTATAAATGCGAAAGTAACTCTGTCTGTCTGTCTGTGTATCTGTTTGTCTGTCTGTCTGTCTGTCTGTCTGTCTGTCTTGTCTGTCTGTCTGTCTGTTACGCTTTCCCGCTTAAACCTCTCAACCGATTTTGATGAAATTTAGCACAGACAATGTTTAGACCCTGAGAAAGGACATGGGCTACTTTTTATCCCGGAATATTTGGTATTCCCGAGGGAAATCTAAAAAGCGCGATATAACCGAATTCCATGCGGGCAAAGCCGCGGGCGGAAAGCTAGTTATCTTTAAGCACATAAGTAAACACAAATAATGCTCTTAACACTTCATCATCATCATCATCAAGATGTCCACTGCTGGACATAGGCCTCCCCCAAGATTCTCCACGACGATCGGACCTACGCTTCCCGCATCCAGCGGTTTACCGCGACCGGGGGCCTACCTACGCAGCGTCTTCCGGTGCGTGGTCGCCACTCGAGAACCCGTCGGCCCCATCGGGCAACGGCCCTACGGGCAATGTGCCCAGCCCACTACCACTTGTGTTGCAATTCTTCGGGCTATGTCGGTAACTCTCGTTCTTCGGCGGATCTCCTCATTTCTCTTAACAATTAACAGAACCTTACTGAAGCCTCAAAGCATTGTTTAAGATTAGTTTCAACTAATGAAATGACTTAAAAAGAGTTCAAAGTAACGCTTGGATTTTGAATGAGATTCTATACAGGCATTAGACTACCGGATTTTAAAAATCGAAAGTTATCTTATGGCTTTTTTCGACGGAAGATTTTGAAAAAGTCATCATGTTTGAGTAAATTTGATATATTTTTTGGTTTTTTGAAATGACAGAGCTCGTGGCCAAATAAAAGCAGCTGCATGGGTTGATCCAAGCTTTAGGTACGCTTGACGAAGTCTGGATCCGAGGAGGCGGCGCGAAATGTTCCATGCACACTACTATTAGACGTCGCAGGGGGGACTCCCCCTGGTATTAGACTGGTAGGTATTTGACTAAATACCTCACTCCCCCCGTCACATGAGGGGCCCACAGTGACAGGCCAGCACCAATCGGGGGTTGCGGAAGAATAGAATAGAATAGAATATTCTTTATTTTGTACACATAACACAAAACATAAATATAAAGATTTTACAAAGGGTGACACAATGGGCGGTCTTATCGCTAAGAGCGATCTTTTACAGACAACATTTGGATGGAATAGTAAGGGGAAGGAGAGAGAAATAATGTAGGTAGTCTACAGTGTACTATTTACATAGTTTAGTTCCCGATATAGTTGTGAGATGGAACACCGGGGTGGTTTTCAGTCAGTAAAAGGCTGACAGACACCGCCGCCGGCGCTGGGCAGCGGACATCCGTGAGGATTTTCCACCACGACAAAAAAAAGCTTGACGAGGTGTATCCGTTGATGGGTAACCAATAACGAGAACCCTCCAAGACCCAAACAGAAAGACAGACATCCAGACTGACCAAGGAGTTTAGTACTACCCAGTATAAACTAGTTTCTGGAAATCAGATAAGCATTTGCTTATTGTTAAATACTAATATTCAGTTCAATCCAGTTAGAAAGGGCTTGGAACCCAACATATTTGATACTTTTCCTTTCGCAGGTCTGCTGGAAAAAAATTCTTAAGATATAAGCAGCACCTTTGTACTTAGATCTTAATTTTGACATATCCTTATGTATTTTATTTTATGTACATAAATAATAAAATAAATAAAAAGTTACACAAATTGTTTGTTTGTTTTTTTGGTAACATTTTGGAATGAATTAATTTAATTGCCAGAATTTAAGAAACAATGAAAGGAACACGTAAAATAAATTGAAGGATGGTGTTGAATTGATTGCTTCCTATGCAATCAAATTGATAGATCGAATTTACGAAACTGACCTACTTAATTATGTTGTTGTGTAAGCACTAAAATACTGACTACAATATGATCATTTGTAATGTTATTTATCCATACTAATATTATAAATGCGAAAGTAACTCTGTCTGTCTGTTACGCTTTTCCACTTAAAAAACTCAACCGATTTTGATGAAATTTGGCACAGACAATTTTTAGACCCTGAGAAAGGAGGGGTTAGGTTACCTTTTTATTGAAAAATTTGATATTCCCGAGAGAAATCTAAAAAGCGCGATATAACCGAATTCCACGCGGGGCGTTGCCGCGGGCGGAAGGCTAGTATATTATATAATGGAATATAATACTCTTTATAACGTGCACCATATAAATTACAGAACATAAATATAAAGATTATCAGAATTCCAGGTCAGGCAAGTACCATATCTTGGTCATCTTGAGGGAACCTGGACAGTAGGTAAAGACTGATTTACACGGTGCAATTAAAATGCCTATGGCTTTAATTAAGTTGAAGCAATAATAAAAGTTGCATTGTCTAAACATCATTTAGACGATGCAAGTCATTTGTTCCATCAATTTTATTGTATGCCATAGGCAATTTAATTGCACCATGTAAATCAGTCTTAAGTCTGAAATCGTCAACCGGCATTGAGCAAGCGTAGTGATTACGCTCAATCCTTCTCTATATGAGAGGAGACCTGTGTCCAGCAGTGAGACGATAAAAGGTTGATGAAGAAATATGAAGACTTTACAAAGGGTGACACAACGTACGTTCTCATCGGTAAGAGCGATCTTTTACAGGCAAACTTTAGGTGGAATACTAAGGGGAAGGAGAGAGAAATAATGTAGGTACTCTACAAGGTGCTGTTAGGATAGATTATACAATAAGTATGTACGTAAAGTGTATCATATTATTAACATTTCTTTGTAATTATCGTGCGTTTAGGAAAAAACTGCACTACTGCTATAATAACTGGTACTTACCTGCTTCCTTTATGTTCAAACAATTGATCATACATACAATATGTAAAGAAAACCCCGTCTGACCGAAAAGGATAATAAAGGTTAGGTATACCCATGACCAAATAAAATATGAAATTTTACATAATCAGCATAGTAACATTATAAATGAATTTTGAAATAATCTTTTTTTTTCCGTGAATTAATTCCAATATCCTCAAAATTTGGTATTTTTTTAAAAAGTGAGTGAAAATTATAACGAGTGATGCGACCACGTGCCGCGGCCCTACACCCCTTCACCCGCGCATGTATACCTACTGTGTTGCCTACCGCACATGTTAAGTTGCCTCGCTTTTTCGAAATATAATTTATTTTTAGGGGGAATTGTTTTTAAATTTAGCCCGGCTTTGTAGGCATTATCAGGATCAGTTAACGATACCTAACAATACCTTCACGGATCGGACAGGTTTTTTTTACATATTTTATAATCAGGGACCCTGGTTTGCTATTTTTTATAAATTTGTCATTCCAACCCGATTCCATTGTCATCCCAATGTCATTGTGCTAAAAGAACGTAATCTGCTAAATTCATAATGTTGGGCCAATTTTATTATCGGTCAGTTATCTCGTAACGGCATGAAGAATGACATTGCCGTATCGCCTTTATTACAAAACCCGTTAGTAGAAATGATTTTTTTAAAACTACTACTTAATTTGAACATTAATTAATATGGAGTGTAGTTTCAGTGATTGACCCCTGGAAAGTCATAATGTCGCCATTTTGTTAGTAGATTACGAAACTTCGAAACTTTCCAAAATCGATCATTATGAGATCATTGATGGACGATTCTGAGACTTATTGTATTGGTCGACTAGAGGTCCTGGTTGCGAGTATGTTACAGAAGGTAAGGGAAGGTTTCTCTCGGTGGTAGGCCATAACATCGGCTGCCGGCAGAAGTTACCACCCACCAGACAAAGTCTTGCCGCCAAGCGATTCGTCGTGTTCCGGCATGATGTCTGGTGATGCCGTACGGAGGACGGGTCTGAGCAGTTGTGTTGTAACGTGTGCCAGGTAAGATGCGCCAAATATTGTTGTGTCGGGAGTTTGGTCGTGGAGGGTCTCCAGATCAATCTCCCTCTAGCGCAGCATCGTTGGTCGTGTTGTTGGGTTTAACATTGCATCACCTCGCTCAACTGCCGTCTTCCTTCCTATTCTCTCAGTTTTTTAGTGAATAGGCCCTTAATTAGGGCGTTTTACCATCAACGATTGCCTTACTGCTTACCATCAGGTGGTATTGCGGTCTATCACTACTTTATATATAAAAACTATTACCAAGAAGGTCACTATCCTATGTCTGCTCCAACCGGTACTTGAATGTTAAATAAATAAAAAAATAATACAAAAAAACCTAGATAAATATTCAGCGGAGATGAATAACTAAGGGCGACAGTATGTCAAATCAATTCGCTTTGCTTGTAACCACAAGACATCGTTGAGACTCTCATTTATTTTTGATATCGGTCTAGTGAACCTCCAAGAAGCTTGGAAATTTCATCTTTTGATATCTATACTAATATATAAAGCTGAAGACTTTGTTTGTTTGAACACGCTAATCCCAGGAACTACTGCACCGATTTGAAAAATTATTTTTCTGTTGGATAGCCCATTCATTCAGGAAGGCTCAAGGCTATATAACATCATGCTGCGGCCAATAGGAGCGGAGCATAACTAACTCCACGCGAATGAAGTCGCTGGCGGCCGCTAGTTCTAATATATTTTGACAACACGGATCGTAGTGGTTGAGCGATCTAGTAATTGCATTGTATGTCGCGGGTTAGATTCCCGAACGGAACAAATATTTGTATGGCGGTGGTGGTTGTTCCGGGCCTGGTTGTTTGTGTGTGTGAGTTTAATTGCTTGTAAACGCATCCACCATACAGAAGGAATTCTTAGTGTGGGGCAAAGTTCTTTAAAAAAAATAATGAGATTGCTTCTAAAAACCAATATAAATTGGTAATTCAAGTTAAAATAAGTTTCTTCGTATCTCAAAAGTTCAAGACGCCGTGAATGATTTGAATGCGAAACTTACAGACATTATTGAATAAATTTCATTACAATATTTATGCAAGACATCGTTGAGACACACTCCAGACGGTTTCGATATCTCCTCTTGATCTGAACATGTTCCTTATTACAGCTCTATTTGGATACCATACTGATATTTATTTAAATTATTTCTAGAGCTTTCGAAATGTATCCAAGTTCGACATTGACAGATTGAAATCCGATCCGAGAGGCATCCCTAAAGTCTACACTACTTTCGTTCTATGGAGTGGTAAGGTTAGGTTAGGGGAGTCAAAACCCCCCCCCCCCCCCCCCAAGGCCCACACGGGCGGACTGGTCAATATTATTCGTACCCGTGATTCCCTCGTAGCTGTGAAATGGCAACACCCAGGTAGTTTTTAGTGAGCTAAATCTGATACTAAAAAATCTAATACTGACTATAGCAAGGCGGCAGACATGCACGACATATGTATTTTAAACGCCAAAAAAAAAGGTTTGGCTAATTATATAGTAAGGTATGGTATGGTATGTTACTTACTTCTTTTTTTAATATTGCCTAGTGCTTGACTGCAATCCCGCCTGATGGAAAGCAGTAAAGCAATCGTTGAAGTAAACCGCGCTAGTTTATTAAGAGTAAATTCACTCAAAAAGAACTGGGTGAATAGGAAAGAAGACGGCAGTTGAGCGAGGTGATTTCTTCCGTGCGCAGTTTCTGGCCTGCCATCGGACGCGTCCCCAGATGGCGGATAGGGGAACGGTCCCCAGATATGGGGTTACCGGTTTACCGGCGCGGACCAAAACCAGAAGTGGGGACTGCTTCGGCGGTCACATGTGCGGCGGGTCGGCCACCACTCCAGGTGGCTGACGTGACCCGAACTCCGGGTCACCGTCGGGCAACCCGGTCTCCTCATTGAGAGGAGCTGGGAGCCCCGTTTGCCTCCGGGCAAACGAGTGGGGCTAAGAGGAAGGACACCTCGCTAAAAAACCCTTGGCTGCTGCGTCTTCTCGCACTAGAAGACGTACCCAGACCGGCCCCTCCTTATGGGGGGACCCATTGTAGGCCGGCCTTTTGGCGGGAATCGCCGGCGGGGGATTGGTAGACAGGCTCTGCCATTTCCCCTGACCCCGCCACTCAAAAAAAAAAGGGTGATGCAATGTTAAACCCAGAGGGAGATTGATCTGGAGACCTTCCACGACCAAACTCCCGACACAATAACATTTGGGGCATCGTACCCAGTACACATCGCAACATAGCTCAGACCCATCCTCCGTACGGCTTCACCAAACATCATGCCGGAAGTTCTGGTTCTGGGTACCAAAAAACCACAATTGGTCACCAAAGAATTCATCATAATTATTATTGCTTTATTTAACATCAAATACTGGTCAAACGAGTTTACTTAATTTGGTGCAGGCAAGAGCGAAGATTGGGCGAAACCACAACTATGTCATAAACTTATTGCGTTTCTGTTCTAATTAGTTACTAGTTTCCTCTTTTTTCTTTATTAGCTTGCTTTTCCTGTCTAATGCTTCTATTTTTTTTTGCTTTATTTATTTGCTTCTATTGTATCAAAATTAGTTAAAATGTCTGCTTCACTCACACATACATAGGTACCTACGTATCATCACGCCTTGTTGTCATCAAAGGTTTTTTTTCTGAATGGGAAATCATCAAATGACCTCTAACGCTCTGGGCGGAGCGAAAGGGCGTGAGACTTTTACTGACTAAAACCCAACCGTGTTTCTTCACTTGCCTGTGCGCCAGGGCCACAGTTTCCTTTTTAAACAACCCGCAATCCTGACTCAGAGGCATCGGTCTTCGTGGACCCCGTCACGATGTGCTGACATCTTTTTGAGGCGAGCGTGAAACACAACACGCCGTCGACTCGGGCCTGGTCCTTACCGGGCGGCGAGCTGCTCACTGCGCACCGCCCGCAGGCCCGCGTCACCAAAGGTTAAGATAGGGCTGAATGTATAGAACACCCATCTTTTGCTTTTAACTTCCATGTAATAAAACCCTATTGCCATAGCCACCAAACCAGCACAAATTGAGAATCCGGACTGCTGTTGAACTAGGATAAAGTTTTTTCTTAAATAAGTATATATATACCATAATATAATGTATATCCTATGCAGGTAAGGTCATTAAATCTTCTGTAATTTTAATGTTCAAAAAGTGAATGACTTTTAATTCTAATACATTTAAACATAAGAACGATAAAAAAAAACATGGCTGACAAATCTGAATCAAGAAGTAATCATTTAAAAGAACCGGTTTATAAGACGTTATAAACTAAGTGGCATGCCAACAAAGGATATCTGGTCCATTGCCAACAAGTTACCAAATTGTTTCTCGAACAAAAACCTTATAAAATACCCGGTAGTCTTCTAAACTAATAACTCACGACTTAAAACAAATAACCGCTGGAGTACACAATTATTACAATACATTGACAGGCGTTACTAAAATGGTAATTCAGTTATCAAAATTGAATCACGATGTTATTTGCTAACAGTTATTCGTTATGCAACTGTTTCAGCCTCTGTGGCCACCGGTGATTAACGTGAAGCGAAAAGAGCTAGCAATTAATAACTAGTTGGTGATCTACGAGCAGTGAGTACGCAACAGTAATGAGCAGCAAGCAGTGAGTACGCGACAGTCACATGCAGAGTACAGTACAACGACGTTGTTAAGTCGGCGCTGGCTGTCGTTGACAACCAGCGCAGCGCTGGGGTTCTGCCATCCATAAGGTCGTAGAATAAGGATAAGTGATAGCTGTTTTGCGTGGATGTGACGCATATTTGTTCCAAACACTTCTTTTTATTTTGTTTTTGTGTTCTTTTTTTGCGTCATAAATAATAAACGTATATTTTGTTTTTCTTTTTTTTTTTCAATATCTAGATTTGGCTTGTTATTGTAGACAGTGTTTAAATAATGAATTAAAAGAGGGTTTGTTAATTATTTATCATACTATATTATTTTATAAATGCTATAAGTAATGGTAATAATTTTATAAATGTGGATAGTTCGTCTGTTTGAATGTTTGGTACTTGCTCGTTATCATCGTCATCATCTTAGCGTTAATCCCAGTCGCATTCGTCGTCATTTTCATTCGTCGCATGTAAAAGTATGCTTAATAGTCATATTATAGTAGTACCTCAGAAGGAAAGGACTCAATTCAAAGAAAATTTCAGCAATAATAAATCCAACACTCGGCTGTATTTTATTAACACCATCATCATCATCTCAGCGTTAATCCCAGTCGCATCCGAAGCTTTTTTCAACTTTGGTGTCTGGGTTCCGCTTTACCAGTCTAACTGCTGATTTTGGGTAAACTTCGATATTTTCCGTGAAGCGACTGCCTTCTGACCTCTACAACCAGAAGGCGATTTCGAAGCATTGCAGTTAGAGCAACTGTTGGACTTTTGAGGGCTCCAACAACCCGTAAACGACTGCCATTATATGTTCGTAGGGCAACCGGGACCAACGGCTTAACGTGCTTTCCGAGGCACGAGGAGACCAGTGCAAATACTCATATTCATGCATACAAACATTTGCACAGCGTGGGGATCATGCAAATAAGGCTGAACGGATTTGTATGAAATTTGCCACACAGATATTACCAGGATTAATATTAACATAGGACACCTATTTTAATTCTATATTACTTTTAGGTGGGATAATTTCCGACGTCCAACAAAATTATACATAACGAAAAAATAAAATTTTGCAGGTCCTTCACCTGCAAATATTATTTTTTTCGCTATGTGTAATTTTGCAACTAACAGTTAATGTAATTATTATTAACTATTATTCCACGAAAAAAGAAGAATAATAATCAAATAAAACGATTCTGTGTGTAAAAGCAGCATCCCTTTATCTAGCTGTCCTCGAGATTAAAATGTAAATTTCCGTCTACATTGCAAATTTTACGATGGAAGCTTTGGCACTTTGCAATCATCGGTAGCCCTGTGAGTAGATTGAATATATTAGCGATACACAGATTATAAAAGTTATCTATCAGACAAATATCTTCGTTAACAAAAGGTCAAGCTAATTTGATGACGTCATTATTGTCAGATAATTTTATAGGGAAAAGATTTATTAACGTTAAGTTTTACAACCCCTGGTTTAAACTTATCCATGGCTTGATTTTCTAGCTCCATTTTTAATTCTACTATGAGCTGATTTTCTCAAAATCTATCTATTTATATGCACAGTTCTTATAAGGAAAACTTGTAAAAAATGTATATAATTATAGTTTCAATTTCCTAATAATATTATAAACTAGGGGCCGCCAGCGACTTCGTCCGCGTGGAGTTAGTTATGCTCCGCTCCTAATAGTTGCAGCTTGATTTTATATAGGAGGAGCCTTCCTGGATTAATGGGCTATCCAAAGCAAAAAGAATTTTTCAAATCGGATCAATCGTTCCTGAGATTAGCGCGTTCAAACAAACAAACAAACTCTTCAGCTTTATATATTAATTATATAGATATTAATTATATAATAATTATATTATAAGTCATCATCAATCTTATTTATCGTCCCACTGCTGCGTGCAGGTCTCCTCTCATACAGAGAAGGATTGAGCGTAATCACCACGCTTGCTCAATACTGGTTGGCGATTTCAGACTTAAAGTCCAGGTTTCCTTAAGATGTTTTCCTTCGCCTTTTAATCAGTCATTGGTGTTTAAGATATACTTAGAAATTCTGCCTGACCTGAAATCGAACCCGCACACTCATACTTGAGAGGCTGGTGTTTTAACCACTAGGCCACCACGGCATATGTATGTTATAAGTGTATATATGATTTGTATTAGGAATCCTAGGTATAAAAGTTAACTATAATTTTGTTCATTAATCAGAGTGTTTTTAATTACGAATTTACCAAATATTTCACACAATTGCTCAAATCACCAGCTTGTAATTGCGTTGCGTCATGTGCTCAAGCTTTGTCTAATGAAATACTGTATTACAATACCTAGGATCTCAAGCATACATTGTAATCAAACCACCATCAATAGAGTATCAGTTTCTATCAATACATTTCTATTATGTCTTAGGAATCATGGACATGACAGCCTCGTCTCCATTTCCAACGAACATAAGACACCTCAATTACGTATCACAAGAATCATGATAGGAATCAAAAATATATCTGAACATTTTGTAACAAACTTGCTTACCATGACATTTTGCTTACATGGACATTTATAATATCTGTCGAAAACGACTAAAAATATCAACAATGGAAATCTAACTTTATTTTGGTGGTCATAAAGTTGAGATTTGGTTGGTTGAGTCAATGTTCGGGTGTAAACGAGTTTTGACGAAATATAGCAAGTATATGATAAGGTGGTAGAAGTCGTTAAGGCAATTAATTATACAGGGTATTTAGTGCATCTTGTGCTAAATTGAAATGGTCGACTGAAGGGGTCATCTTCTGGCCTTTGAGACCCCTTAATACCCCTCATGCCAGATGGTTTTCTTAAAGACTTTTTATTGCTTTCACAAAAAAGACCCAAGTTTTACATTCAAAGACAAAAAAAAAATATAAGAGTAGGCCAGACTCTGAATTTTAATATTATTCTGATGTGTATCGTTAAGAGTACTTTTAAATAATTTTTTTTTAATAAATTATAAACTAGCGCTTGACCGCAATCCCGCCTGATGGTTAGCAGTGACGCAATCGTTGATGGTAAAGCGCACTAGTTTATTAAGAGCACTTGAAGACACCCAAATTGTAGTCCGACGGAAACACCGCCGCTGGCTAATTGAAGAGGCGAAACACTTCGTCCGGATCGTAGTGGTGTTAACAATGTAAGGGTGGAAACTCGCCGTACGACGGGTCGCCCGATGGTGGAACGGAGATGGGGGAATTAAATCATGCAATTCCCTCACACATTCCAAAATTAGTGACATTAGTCACCTAGTTTTTTATTTAACTCACTCGCAAAGGTTAAACTTAAAGCTGTACAGGTTACAGCTGTTTATATGGCTACAAAAAAAAAAACAAAAGCGACCCAGATCTTCCAACTCCCTCATTAATTCTCCAGTTTCAATGATGTGCCACATATCATAAAAACCTGTTAAGAACTTTGTGAATTCGCCACAATTGTGAATCAAGTCAAATTAGATTATACATTACAAATTTAAAATATACTGCAGCGGGCTTGCGGGCGGCGAACTGCCCACTGTTCGCCCCCAGATACTGGTAACAGACCCGGGTCCACAACGCGTTGTGTTCTACGCGCGCCTCAAAGAAACTGGTTCCACGAAGATCGATGCCAGGATCTCGGGTTTTCCAAAAGAGAGACCGTGTTGCGTGGTGCACAGGCAAATGAAAGAACACGGGTAGATTTTAGTAAGTAAATGTCTAACACACCTTCCCGCTCCACCCAGAGCGGGAGAGGTCATTTGATAATATCCTATCCAATAATTAAAAAAAAAAGTGTTTCACAGAACACAAAGTCTGTGATCCGAATGTTAAGGCAGTGATGTATATTTATTTCGTATCAAACACAGTAAAATCATTTTTTTTAAGACATTTATCTAAGATAACACACAGAAGGTGTAACCAATCATCTTTGAGGGTCAGAGTGATTATCTCCAAAAGAGCGGCTTTAAAAAATAGTTATTATTTACTAATCGCCTTGTTCCTGATACGGACTAGCCTGCATGTTGCATGCATTTTGTACCTATCACGAAGCAATCAAAGTAATTTTGTCTCAGGTCTATCTAATCTCAGGAACTTCTGGTCCGATTAGAAAAAAATCTTTTTGCGTTGGATAGCCAATTAATCCAATACTTTAGGCTATATACCATCACGTTGCGATCAATAGGAACGGAGCGTAACAAAAATTTAAAATGTATGCTACATCCATACTAATATTATAAATACGAAGGTAACTAGGTCTGTCTGTCTGTTACGCTTCTCCGCTCAAACTTCTCAACCGATGTTTATGAAAATTGGCACAGACAATCTTTAGACCCTGAGAAAGAACACAGGCTTTTACTGAAAAATATCCCCGAGGGAAATATAAAAAGCGCGGTATAGCCGAATTCCACGCGGGCGAAGCCGCGGGCGGAAAGCTAGTATTACATATTTTGAGGTTAAAATAAAATGTTCAAATAACTAACTCGACGCCAACGAAGTCGCGGGCGGCCGCTGGTATAATATAATTATACAATGTTGTGCTGTGACTCGTTTTTGAGTAGAATCGTTCGACAAATAAACTTTTTTAGAATTTCGTACCCAAAAGGGCCCCAATTTTCTACCGTCTGTCCTCAGGCTGTCACCAGCACCCTAATTGCACAAAGAATAATTTTGAAGCATATTGCTAATTCATTGCTAAATATGTTCGAAAAATGTGTGTGCTCAACAATGTAAATATCGCAATGAATGTTGTTGAACTGCCAAAATGAAACCTATTGCTATTGATAGTGTGTTACATAATTACCGTGCAGGCCGTACCCCGTCGTGATAGCCAGACAGTTGAAATTTTCACAGATAATTTATTTCTGTAGTCGCTATAATAATTAATTTATTGTGCATATTAATGATGACCGTACAAACTACACACATCAAAAGTGTCTAGGGATCAAGCATTTTTATGCGGATTTCTTGAGATTGAGATGTGGCTTTGTAATAAATTTATGATTTTATAAATTTATATGGATCCTTTTTGGTGCATTTCATAATTTGAATCAGGAACTGTGAATCAAATTCGAGTAAAAGATGAAAATCAGCTGTCAATATTTTCCCTATAAAAACATACAACGCATTGAAGACATTATTAGTGCTACTGTTTCCCTACTACTGATTAAAACCAACGTTATTATGGAGCGGCGACGTCATTTAAGCAGGGAAGAAATGCTCAGAGCCGTGGGAATGATAGAAGCTGGTTCCCGGCAACGTACTGTGGCTTTAGCTCTGAATACAAGTCAGAGTGTTATCAGTCGACTTTGGACACGTTACCGAAGCACTGGTACCGTGGCTGAGCGCCATGGAGGACGGTATCGCTGCACCACACGGAGACAAGACCGATACATTCAAATCTTAACTCGAAGAGCTCCAACAATAACCGCCATGATGTTAGCCGTGAGGCTTCATCACTCTTCAGGGAACTTAATTAGCGACCAAACAGTCAGAAACCGCTTGCATGAAGTGAACCTTCATTCCCGAAGACCGCTACGGGTACCACCTATAGCAATGCACAATCGTAGGATTCGATATCAATGGGCTCTTGAACACAGAAATTGGGCAGAAGAACAATGGCGTTTCGTGTGCTTTTCTGATGAGTCTCGTTTTGGTATGAGACCGGATACAAGACGTATACGACACTGGAGAACCCCTGGACGCCAACAGCGATTAAAATCCTGCCAGGAAGTCCATCCTTATAGTGGTGGAACCATCATGGTATGGGCGGGTATTTGGATCGGCGGAAGAACTGAGTTGATTTGGATCAGAGGCAACCTCAACGCTCAAATTTATGCTGAAACGATTGTATCAGACGTCATCGTTCCTCTACAAGTGCAAATCGGTCCCTTATTTCAGTTAATGCATGATAATGCACGACCGCACACCGCAAGAGTTGTAAGACAGACTCTCGCCGCAGCTAACATCAATGTCCTGCCCTTTTGTTGTTGCAAGGAACATGGGCGGCCATTCCACAGCGTGATTTGGATGAACTCATTTTGAGTATGCCAAACCGATGTTCTTGTGTTGTTAGTGTTCGCGGTAGAAACACGGATTATTAATTGTTTAAGTTACCCAATAAAATTTTAGAGAAAACTGTTATTTCAGTCTTTTTTTCGAACTTTTGTGTTAGTGGTTCAAATGTCAAATATCCCTTTATTAGGAAAATGGCAAATTTCTTTATTAATGCAAAGGTGACTTGGTTTATCGTTACTGTGACAAACGAAAACACTTTATTTGATGAATCCTTAAAGAAAATTTTAATTAATATCAATCAGGAGAAAAGTTATTGCAAAAATATATGTTGATCCCTAGACACTTTTGATGTGTGTATTATACTACAAACAAGTTACAGAAGCTTCACGCTGATTTTTTAAAGAAAATAATATAGGTATTTATTGCGCATTGTACGGGCAGATCATAAACTAAACTGAACTTAACGAAAATTTCAAAAAAAGAAACAGAAGCACTTAAGACTTCTACCAATTCGATGTTTTTCATCATCATCATCATCTCAGCCACATGACGTCCACTGCTGGACACAGGCCTCCCCCAAGGATTTCCAAAAAGAACGGCTGGACGCGGCCTGCATTCAGCGCTTCCCTGCGAGTTTTGAGAGTCGGTGGGTGTCCGACGCTTGCCAGTACGTGGTTGCCATTCAAGAGCCTTTCTGCCCCATCGGCCATCGCCACTGCCACTTCAGAGAGTTAATTCGTTGTTCTATGTCAGCGACTTTAGTTCTTCTATGAATCTCCTCATTCCCAAATCGATCACGTAGAGAAAACCTAGCATAGCCCTCTCCATAGCTCTCTGTGCGACCTTGAGCATTCTTATGAGGCCCATGGTGAGAGACCACGTTTCTGATCCATATGTCATCACCGGTAACAGATTGGTTAAAGACTTTTGTCTTAAGGAACGATTTTGGACGAGAAGAGACTAAGGAGCTTCCCGAACGATACCCAGCCAAGTCGGATCCGTCAGAACACCTTGTCCTTGAAGCCGGAACTATCGATGCGGATCTGTTTTTCGGTTTGAAATTTTTAATTACCTACGGAAATCGGCCTTATGCTCTCATCACATAAGCTCAACACTGAACAACTAGTACACGTTGCAAGCCTATCGGCATTTGCACACAGTAATAATGGCTTTCCTTGTTCCGTATCAATAACACGCGGACTGTCTAGGGTTACATAAGTACCTTCATCAAACTGACAGACAGACCGTACACCGTGGATGTATTGCTGTTTCCTAGATTCTTTTACTACACTGTGACTTTAATGGCCTTTTTATTACGTTGCTTGATTGATTTTATTATCTTTGACTAGAACGATTTGCCAGCGGCGGTGTTTCCGTCGCACTACAATTTAAGTGTCTTCAAGTCTAGAGTGAATAGGCTCCTAATAAACTAGTGCGCTTTACCATCAATGATTGCGGCAGTGCTTACCATCAGGCGGGATTGCGGTCAAGCGCTAGTTTATCATTCATAAAAAATAAATATCTGTGGTCATTTTGACTTTTGGCTTCTTCATTTACGTCATCTGAATAGATACGTATGGTTTTATCTTGATTTTTCTGGCTATAGTGGACTCAAAAGTTATTTTTAAAGACTCAGATACTAATCTGAAAATGGTGTATAGTCAAATTTCTATACCAAAAGACGAATAAGTATCGGTGCAATATTTTTTTCCATAACCCTCTATAAGTCGCCATCTTGACATCCACACCTGTCTAACCATATCATCGTTCACACAGTCCATCTCTGTTTAGTAAATTAACTTCATTTTGACCGACTATTAATTTTGTAAAGTATCTAAATTTTGCCTGAAAATTCTGTAAATTAACTTATTCTTGCCTGACTATTATGTAAATTAACCTTATCACGTCTGACTATTATTTAAATTAACTTATTCTTGCCTGATTATATTATAAATTAACTTATTCTTGCCTGACTGTTAAGTAAATAAACTTAATATTGCCTGCTTCTATGAAAAAACTTCAGCCTCGCATCGTTAATAAGTGTATCTGCATTTTTTTCGACTTCTTTTGTGAATTAATTATAATACTTCTGTTAATTTCTTGTATAATTATGAATCTCGTTTCCATTTAACAATAAAATTAGTAGCTTGAAATTGAGCTTGGCATTCCGTTAATGAGATTAAGCGCTTCAGTGAACGCAGCAATCAATGTTTTTAAAACACAGGAAATATTTTTCACAAAATACAAGAAAAATCGAATGTTTGAAATCAGAGAAACGTATTACTTAAGCAAAAATTCGTATTCATATTTTGATCTTATCAACATAGGTATCATGTATGGTGTGGAGTGGGCGGTAATACACCATTCAAATCCAGGAGGGTTGGTAGATGTTACATGTCTTTGAATGTTTGATTCTTGGTCATACTGGCTTCTCCACAATATTTTCCTTCACCGTTTTGAGCTGTGTTTTCAAGTACTTCCGAATTCTTATGGTATATGTACTAGAAGAGGCTGGCGTTGAGAATTGATACAAGCAAAGAGGGGCCTATGCCCAGCAGTGGGTAAAGTAGGGCTGTATGATGATAATGACTGTTGACACCTATAACTTTAAATGGAGTATCTACCAGAGAACAGACAAAAACCCTTTTTCTGCAAGAATCACATCTGTCAAGGATATTTCTAATTTCCCCATGGTTTTGATAAGATTTTTAGATTTGGTTGTCAGCGAGATAAGACTGTTACTAGATTTGGAACGTTTTTAAATATGCTAAATTGGCTTTCAGTCCTAAATGATCATTCCCAGAATAAAATTGCTCTTGCATAATATAAAAATAGGCCCGATTATTACGTAACACGGAAAATCTTCTTACTTCAGCAATTTTCAAAACTGTTTGTTTTCATTCCGTAGCCTGATCACCTTGGAGACTGTTCATGGAAACAATCGAGAAAATAAGATACTTAACCCAAATTATTTTTAATATACAATCGATAGCTTTCTTAAAAACAAAAGAAAAGCCAACTCCAGCTGAACTGATCCCCCAAATCCTAAAGGGATCATGGAGCCCCCAAAATTTCCACATAAGGGGGATTCAACTTGAAATTCATTGGTAACAATTCAAACTCCTCGATATCCTGCGATTTCGGAGTAATCCCCGGGGAATGGAAACGTGTTTGATGGGAATTTCGAATCATTGGCCGATGTTTTAAAACGTCCTTTGGATCTAAATGTTTAGTCCTTTTTGCTTTAAAATTAATTATACCTACTTTTTTTTGTTTTCGGTGGGAAACCTTCAAAAGGCAGCATATCTCTGAGGACCGAGTCCGGGTGAACTGGGATTTTTACCCCACTCAAACTACCCCGGCGATCACCATCAGCACATAGGGGTGATCCCGGTTCCTGTTAAAATACCCCTTCGCCACGCCTGTAAGGCACATCCCTGGGGAGACTGTAACGGGCCTCCCCTGGGCCTTTCTGTGTTCGGCAGCACGGGACCACTGTGCCACCGTCTTCCCCGAGGTCTCTAGATGTGTGCACAGAGGCCCCACTTTATGCACCCGCGACCCCAAAGAATTATACTTACCTAGGTATAAAAGTAAATAGTAGTAGTTGAAATTGAAATCGGAGTTTTATTAATATGAATGCATAACATATCAAAAAATTCTACGACTATCCTTTCTCCGACTCGCCATAGTGATTAAAAAATATGGTTCACTTGCTGCAAAAATGTTCATTCAGCGGTCGACCACAGATCAAATCGCTGCAAAAGTGACGTTCCGTTCCACTTGTTTTGTATTGTTATAACTAATAATTATTTGTTGGTGTTTGTGACAGTTTGTGCTAGATTCTTTACCAGACCAAAACCCCTAAAAGATCTAATAGGGTATTATTCAATCCGTAGCCTAGTAAGGGTAGTTAAGGGTTATTTAAATTTAAGTAAAAGTGGTATTTGAAGGTTTCTTTCATTATATTTTTTACGCAAATAATAATGCTAATTATGGAGTAACAAAAATGTAGGTAAATAGATTAAATATATGCTAACACATCGTTCCGCTCTTATTGGCTCTGTAGTCACGATATTTGAATAATATATGGGTAATAAAACTGTGTTGAAACTATTAAATATACATGAAAAAAAAAATGAATAAATATTATTAATGTACAGACGATAGCGCAACAAGCTACTACAATCTACCAAATTTCTTTTATAGATTTTCAACTTTATATTTAAAGTGTTATGGTTTAAGGTTGATGAGAATATTTGACAGTTTCGGGTAGGTTGACCTGCTGTCGTTCGTATAATATTTACAGCATTTTGAAACTAACAAATAAATCATATTATAAAATATATATTTTTTTAACAAACTATTATTTGTGTCCGCATATAGATTTTTCCTATATTTGACTAACTATAACAGAGATTTCACTATTCGATATATTTGAGTGACTTTTCGTACCTATACAGACACAAAACGTCATATTGATATACGCAGTTTAATTTATTGTCATATCTCCATCTTGTATATTATAATATCAACAATTATTATGACAGATTTTTCAATAATCAGATAACTTTACTCCTGATGTTTCGACCGTCACTTCTTACCAAAAACTGGATTTAATTTAACACAAAAGTCAATTTAATTCCTCGAATAAATGTTATCAAGCGATGGAAAAGTCAGTCCTTAAGATTTTAAATTGTGGACTAATAAATGAATAAGCAAAAGTAAATGATCAAGCTCCCGTCAGTAAGAGTCACAATACCCCATAGTAGTTGATAATGTGTTACATTGCGAGTGTATGGCATCTAATAATCAAGCAGGCTCGTTTTCACCGCGGTTCACGCTTGGCCAGGCAGGCCGGCGAAGCGTAGTGCTCATTTATGACGGGTATTATTAGATAGTATGTATTTATCGGGACAGGAGGTAGTTTTGAATACAAGTACTTTTTCGGCCTAAAACTGGAGGTCAGGCAACCTCCCTTTCATTACCATTATTTTAAAAAGACGGCTTCGACGGTACAGAGATATTCGATTGAATCCCTGCCAACGTTAAGTTCGCCAAATACGAAAGAGTTCAACGAAAAGTATCTTGTATGTATTTGAAAATTGGGATAAAATAGCAATTTTACTACTTCCGTACATCTCTATTTTTTATACAGAGCGAATACAAAATCGGTTTCCTTTTGCGAACGGCGCTGTGACCTTTTTCAAAGCTCAAAAATTCCGGAATGAAATGCCGAATTTTTTTACGCAATTCTGTGACTGCGGCGGAGAATCTCAAACTGCGCACCAAATTTCGCAGTTGGTGCAGAAAAAATTCTTGCCAAAAAGTAAAAAATAAAACAGTGCTAGGTTGGCGTAGTTTTATAAAATCTACATTTGCATCAGGCACTATTATTCAAGCAGTCCAAGCAATTATGATAAAATCCATATATTCCAGAATCAAAATTCGAAGTCGAAATTTATCTGCCCTTACTGACCCCAATTAGTGTATTACTACCCAAATACTCTCACTAAGAGAAGGTCTTTGTCCTAACAGTGGAAACCCAATAGGCTGAATTTTCTATTGTAAAACTTTCCACCAAAATCATAAATTCAAATTCTCCCAAACGCAAAACAGCACCCTAATCGGCGAACACATCTTTGTCAAATGATTGACTAGTTGAGATCGTTTGGACCGAACGTTACAATGGGCGGTCCAAACGATCTCAACTAGTCGCAATCATGTGACAAAAATGTGTTCACCGATTATGCCGCAGGTCTCAAGTCTTCAAGTCTTTATTTCTAGTACAAAAGTTTCTACAAATACAATCGATACTTCATTAACGTCATTCAAATAAACGAGCTGTACACACGATATCAATGAAACACACATCCTCAATTCAGTAGTACAATGCATTTGGACGCAACTGTTGGCCAACAGTTGTAACGGGCTTGTTACGTAATAATGTCGAAACTATGCTGTAAGGACTAGGTGAAAGGGATGGGATTCGGAAGTGGGGGAAATAATAGGCTTAGAGTAATAACAGAACCTATGGATCCATATGAAGACAAAGAGCAGGAAATGAAACATAGCTTTGGATTAATTCATCAGGTAGTCTAAAAAGTAAATTTACATTAAATGGGAAAACTAATGGACATATTGTTCGGAATCTGAATCTGACGATTCAGTAAAACAAGGAGAATTAAAGCTTTCTCAAAAAGAACACAAAGTCACTTACCTGAGGATCGTGCTTAAAATATCATCTATCATCAGCGACGTTAAAAATTAATTTATTAATAAAATAGTTTATACTCTCAATAACCAGAGGATTAATAATATGAATATTATTTTCTTATGTTAGTTCTATACTCGCTCAGATTTTTATAAACAAGTTTTAGCTCGAATCAACAAAACGAGTCTTAAACCCACTTGGACAAATTAAAAAAAAAGCTACCAGATGATAGAATCATTTCGATGTTAGCGCTAAATCTATTTTAAATAATATTGTTGTGCAAGCAGGCCTTAGTCCACAAAATCTTGCTCAAAAGCTCTTATAACTTAAGTTTCGTTTTGCAAGTAATTTCAAACAACCTGTTTTCACAACCTGACATCACGATTCCCAATCCAATAACATTTAAAATACGCATTAAGCTCCAATTCTCCGATACAATTTCGCTGGGCTTTACAATAAACCACCTTTCTAAGCTGGCAGCCTGGTAGCTGTTGCACCATGCTATGCCATAAATATAATAACGTTGCGTAGACCACGACACGGCACAATTTTAAATGCAAATGTCACTGTAATCTTAGATATGATGTGACAATTTCGCTGTTAATCTTTGATAGATAGGTTTTGATTGATGCTATCAACGTTGAGTATTGGGCGAACGAGAAGTACGGTGAATCACGAACTCGATTGCCGTTCGTTACTCGAAATTATGTATGTTATGCTTCCTATATTTTGAAAGATATTCAGACTACACTTCCTAAACCTTTGCGTGTTTTAGGTGTGACATTATGTACTTATCCCAGCCAAATAGTTTAATTAGCCGTTAAATTCACCACCTAGCCTTTTAACTAAACAGCGGCCGTTGGACTAACCGCCTCAAAGATTACCATATAGTCTAGGTTGGAACTGTAATCAATCATGTGCGAGTAGAATTGTTCGCAGAACTAAGCCAAGGCACCCCGATCATATGGGTTAGGTTAGAACGAGGAAGCCAAGAGAAAGAAGCAAGACCAGCAGTTCTTACAAAGGCCAGGCGAGGTCCTCTATGCAAATCTAGTGAAATTTTACCGTTGTGACCATCTACAACTGTACAATTTCCATACCACTTTGTTATCAGAAAAATTTTCAGCACTAGAATTTTAAAAAGGTTGGCGCAATATTACAATTTAGAACATTTTCATCAAACAAGAATTTTGAATAAAACATTTTGATTACTAAACTGGCTATACTAAAAATAAGGTCAGAAATGACACCGTCCTTCAGCGCGTACAAATGCTTCGAAAGTTGTTGCCCACCATAAAAAACGCAAAATAGAATATCTCGGCCGCGTGCTCCGACGCGATAGATATGCGCTACTCAAACTGATTATGATGGGCAAGACAGATGGTAACAGGCGCGCTGGACGAAAGAGAAAATAGTGGCCCCGAACCATCAGGAAGTGGACTGGCATTACTTCTGACGAAAAACTGTTCCGACTCGCGGTTTACAAGACCGAGTACAAAAATCGGACGGCCAATCTTCAGGATTTAAGAGGCACTGAAAAGAGAAGTAGAATACTCAAAATTTAAATAAAACAGAACCGGTTGCCGATTTAGGTGATGAAATTCACTCAGGTCACTAAACAAAATATTTAGACGCACATCACTTAGATAATAAGCAAACTGAAGTGACAATGGGCCATGGTAACTGTAGAACAGACTGTTGGGGTACTCTTCAATGGAGACCGCGAATTGGTAAACGTAAGGTAAGTAAGACGCCCTCGCTCGATAAGGACTAGGCCCAAGTCGACGGCGAGTTGTGCTTCACTTCACGCCCGCCTCAAAGAGATGTCAGAGATGTCAAAGAGGGTTAGGGTTGCGGGTTGGTTAAAAAAGATACCCTGACCTACAGGCAAGTTAAGGAACACGGGAGAGTTTTAGTCACTTAAAGTCTAAAACGGGATTAAGGTGGGATGCCCTGAGATAAAGTGGAGCGACGATCTTCGCAGGATACTTGGCAGCTGGATGAGAGGTGCCGAAACTCGAGTTGAATGACATGCAATAAAATAAGAGCATATGTCCAGCAGTGGAAGCTATAGATGGTGATGATTTTAAAACCTACAGAATAGTGTGGAAACAAAGAAAGTTTGTTCTTGAACTAGTTACATCTCTGAATATGCATAAGTTACGCAAAAAGATTCTTAATGCCTTCATTAAAATTTTTAATCAGTTTGCAAACCAAATCATGTCGGATGCGAGCAGAGAGCAATGCTTTTAAAAATGTCACGTGGAATATTTTGTGACCTTTATTTTTTTTTTCTTCATACTCGTTTCCCCAAACGGGTTGCTTCAGATAAGCACGTCAGTAAACTCATCCAGTTTGAAAATGTAGTTCCATTGGTCCAATGGTCCTTAAAAAAAGGTTAATATTTTAAAAATAAGAATCAGACATATCTTTGTGAAACTGGTTCGATTTGGAGTCTGCACTCTTGTTTATTGTTTTGGAAGGTAAATCATAAAATTACTTCTCCTGCTTTGGGTGGAGGCGTCTGGCTTTTGCTGACTAAAACCTACCCAAGTTCTTTGATTTGACTGTGCCAAGCCCTACGATATCTCCTTCGATCCGGGCCATAAATTACTTCTCCTGCTTTGGGTGGAGGCGTCTGGCTTTAACTGACTAAAACCTACCCAAGTTCTTTGATTTGACTGTGCCAAGCCCTACGATATCTCCTTCGATCCGGGCCTGGTGCTTACCGATAATTTCATATTTTAATATTTATATTTCATAATATAAATATTAAAATATTAAATAATATTATCATTTTAATATTTCTATGAAAATTACAACTACAGAGATATTGGTATTGTACAAATAATTACGAACAATTAGCAGCAATTCAAATGACGTTGCATGTATCAATTATTTAGAATTTAGATGAATGCAAATTCGATATTAATTGCAGGAAATAATTAATGGGTTTATAATTAAAATTGAGTATCATTACAAAATAATGTACTTAAGTTTGTTCGTTTGGAGTGTCGAATGAAAGTAAATTAATTATTTATATGGTCGTAATTAGGGGGTACAAGGGAATCGGCAATCCCTGATACTTATCAGGGATTGCTGATTCCCTTGTTCAAAAACTAAACTAAATTTAAGTTTAGTGTATCGTTTTCTTTCCATTTCAAAGAACGGGCGATAAATATTATATTAGACCTGTAAATCATTACTATTTTTTCCTTTACCTCAACCACGTTCCCACCTCTTATATTGACTTATTAAGTAACGGCCTAACTGACATATATTAGATTCAAGTCCCGTGTACCGTTATAACCCAATTCCCTCTATTTCGAACAACTTGTGCGCAGTGAGATTAATGTAACAATCGATCTTCACACTGTTCATTGCTCGAATTATATGCGATTAGTCATTTGAAGTAGGTGGTGAAGGAGAAATAGATGCAATCCATGAGCCAATATGCGAGGGCAATGTAACAGTAATTTAAATAGAAATGTCTCCAGGTACAGTAAATTCTAGTTGGTGCTTACTTTGTAGGTCGGGATTTGAATTGAAATTGGAATTTATTAGAGATTTCGATAGGTTTGTAGCCGATTAGAGATCAATACCAGCTAATACTCAAAATAATGACTGTCTCGAACCTAATTTCTTAAATATTTCTAAGAAATTGAGTTGTGACTAACAGTTTTTTTATCTCAGTCGACTCCGTTCTGCGAATTACGGCGCTAATAACCCAAATCAAATTCCGAATTTGTGACACAAAATCTGCGCCAAACTTTCTCATTGTTTTTCCTCCTCAAACATATGCTTTCTATCTTCCTAACACTACTCAGGCATCATAAAAGCACGTACGAAAAAAAAAAAATCAACGTTGCACACACGAGCGCCGCTGTGCGAATGCGCCGATTTCTACAAGACCACTGTTCACTTTCACTGAGAGAAACCGAGTCTTTTTGTTCATTGTCAGCAGTACAACGCTTACCGATTTCGAATAGCGTACCGCAAAGGATTTCGAATTCAAATTCAGAACAGAATAAGGCGCTAGATTCGAATTTGGAGCGGAATGTTGTGTCCGAAATTTGTATTAGGAATGCAGTGCGGTTTTAAAATTGGAATGCATCTCTAGATTTTGAAGATGTTCGAATTCGCATTTTTTGAATTTTGTTTTTTTTTTAATGTCAGTTAAAATACGAGCTCTATATTTATTAATGGTTTTCTTTGATACTACCTATCGAATAAATAACAGAACGGAATAAAACAACAAATGCAAAAATGAAACGCAAATTGTGGCATTTCGTGTTTTATGCAAAAAGGTAGTTACTAAAAACAGGTCCAAAAGTTCTTGGACCTGTTATTTATTTTTGTAACTTTAAGGTGATTTAAAATAAAATGGACGTTGAAGGCGAATTATAAATTGTGATCGGTGTTTTTACAACAGATTATTATTATTCGTTATTTTTACAGAAGGCAAACTTATTTATTTTTTATGATTATTCACGAGGTATGTAAATAGTAAATTAGTCGTTTAGCAGCTATTAAATTTCGGCACAAAAAAATGCTTGTCTATATAATACACATTATTATTAATTAGTAATTTAACAGCAGAAAACTTTCTAAGAACTTTCTATTTTCGTCAAAACAATGACATAAATATTACATAAACGTATCATAAATTTTATTTTTAATAAAAAAATAATATTGCTCACCATTTTTCCGGGTTCCCACGAAAATCACAATACGAGAAATTAGAAACAAAATATCCGCACAACACAGTACCGCACTCAGTACAGTAGGTCACAAAAACACGCGAAAAATAATAAAAAATATCACAATGTTTTTTGTTCGTTCACTTTGCTATATAAACTAGATTCGCATAGACAAATTTATATAAAAATCGTTTGTTAGAAAGACATGTCTGTCCTGTCGTCTGTCCGGTATGAGAGACAGTCGTGGACTGACCGTGCGACGGAAAGTCTTGCGTTTGGTGGTTCTTGGTTATTCAAAGGTGCGTTCGCGCCGATATGCGGACCTAACTGTCTTGAAGCTTTGTCTTGAATTTTGATTGGCATAAAAAACGAGAGTGCTTTTTCAATGCATATTTTTATTATAGGTCTTTTTATATTGTGGAGAAAATATTTTATTAAGGTAAACAATTATTTTCTCTTTTTGGGGTAAATAGAATGTGTCAAAAAGTGTGACTTTTAAAAACTTTTGTTAATATAGGTTTTTTTGTGAAAATATATGTGCACTGTTTGTTTAGATTTTAATGCAGACTTTTTTAAATGTTGTGCCCAATAGTGCCAACGGGTTCTCGAGTGGCGACCACGCACCGGAAGACGCAGCGTGGGTAGGCCCCCGATAAGGTGGACTGACGATCTCGTGAAGGTCACGGGAAAACGCTGTATAAGGGAGGCGCAGAACCATTCGTCCGCGTCGTGGAGATCCTTGGGGGAGGCCTATGTCCAGCAGTGGACGTCTTTCGGCTGAAAAGATGATACTGATGAAAGTTGTAGGTACACCAGCAATTAACTGCGCATAGTATTTTGTTTATTTTTCTTAATTCTCGGGTGATTATTATCGAAAATGATAATGTTACAAATAATGTAATTATGCTAATGATACTAGTAGGTAATAGGTATTGCAAGGTAGTCATTTGGAGGTCGGAGTGTTGAAATGGCGGATAATATTTCTTCGGACTAAATTTATTAAAGCAGAAAATATCAGAGTTTTTGGAAATACAAGTTTTGTTACAAAACACAAACTACAGATTTACAAAAAAAATGTCATTTTTGTATTACAAAGTTTCTTTTTTAATAGAATTATCTGTGGGTGGGTGTATTTATTGTGTGAGGGTGTGTGTATGAGTGTGAGAGTGTGTGTGTATGTGTGTGTGCAGGTAATACTAACCTTGCTCCATTAAAATTTTATGTTAAAGTCAAAGCATTTATTTCAAATAGGCATTTTATAAGTAAAACGCACTTTTGAATATCAAAAATTATAATAAAATAGAACAGATTCTTGCCGCTCTTCTCTAAAATTATAATAAAATATAATTGATTCTGGTCGCTCACCCAAAAGGTAATTTTAGTATAGAGGAGAATGGAGAAGAAACTTGATTTATTAAAATGTTTTACTAGTGACGTATCTATACGGATAGATTTCGACTCCATCGAGATTAAATCTTGGAGTCTATGCGACACAAAGTTAGGTATTTAATTAAATACATATAGGAGCTTACACGTTCCCTGTTTCCTCATAAAGTATCAAGATCACTAACGCACAAAATTCCACACGTTTTTGTCAAAGTAAAAATCTATTCAGTTCCTTTCACCCCTTGCGTACGCGCTGTGAGTGTGAAAGAGACAAAAAATATCACATTCAAGACACGATCGTAACACTCCATTAGTTCTGTCAATTTACTTATTAACAATTGTAATTTAAATCGACGTAACCAAACGTGGTGGTGGCCTAGTGGTTAAAACAGCAGCCTCTCAAGTACGAGTGTACGGGTTCGATTCCAGGTTAGGCAAATACCAATGTAACTTTTCTAAGTTATATGTATTTTCTAAGTTTATCTTGGACGCCAATGACTGATTATAAGGTGCAGGAAAACATCTTGAGGAAACCTGGACTTTAAATCTGAAATCGCCAACCCGCATTAAGCAAGCGTGGTGATTACGCTCATTCGTTCTCTGTATGAGAGGAGGCCTGTGCCCAGCAGTGGTTGAGGTTGATGATAATGATGATGAACTAAACGTAAGATATGGCTACAGGGTCTACCGCCCGTTTGTATTCGTTTGGTGGTTGAGAGAAGTTCCAAAGCGGTAGGGCCAGCGCGGTAATTACGTAACACACTATCAGTAGCAATGGGTTTCAGTTTGACAGTTCAACAACATTCATTGCGTTTTTTGCCTTACTGAGCAGATACATTTTTCGAATGTAAAAAGCAATGGATCACGATACGATTGACGCGGCTGAGGGATCGACTGCTGCGCTGCTTGTCGCGGGTTCGATTCCCAACCGGAATATTTGTATGGTCTACAATTAGTTGTTGCGGGTTTGACTGTTTGTGTATGTGAGTTTTGTTATGAGTAATGTTTGTAAACGCACCCACGATACAGAGGAAATTTCTCATGTAGTGTAACGTATTATAATTATTTTTTTTTTTCTACTCGATTAATGTCCAGCACCCTAATTGCGTAACACATTATCACTACCAATTGTAATCATTTTGAAGCATATTGCTAGTCCACAGCTTCATAAGTTGGAAAAATTTGTTTCCCCAACAACGTAAATAACGCAATGAATGTTGTTAAACTGTCAAACTGAAAGCCATTGCTATTGATAGTTTGATACACAATTACGCCTTCCGTCTTCCTATTATATATATTCACTCAGTTTTTTTGAGTAAATAGGCTGTTTTTATTTAAAAATAAAACACACTCACTACGGTGACTACTATTTACATAGAATATCCAATAAATATGTACGTTAAGTGTATCATACTAGTTTAAATAAATATATACATCTACTTAATAAACATCATACAAGAGCAAAACTAAAAAAATGATATGTTCAAAGAAGTTTGTTCAAAAGGCCCTTAAAATAAAGATTTAAAAAAAAATGTTTAAAGAAAGAGGAGTTGCTTTTGCTTCTAGTCAGACATGACTTTTTTTTTATTAATTATATACTATTGCTTGACCGCAATCCCACCTGATGGTAAGTAGTGATGCAATCGTAGGTGGTAAAGCTCGCTAGTTTATTAAGAGCCTATTAACTCAAAAAAAAAAAGAAAAATACGCCGAAACACGTTATTGGCACCGTCTCAAGGCGCGTTGTAGTGTGTGATCCGATTTAGTTTTGCTCAAATACATACGGTTCTACTGCGCCATATTTTGGTTCATAGTTTGTAGCATGAATCAAATTACGCAAACACACGGTAGCTACATAAAGCCAAACGAAGCTTGAAGGAAAAAAAGAAAATACATTTTCGCTTTCATATAGACACACAATATAATATAATAAGCAGCAGATAAAATTAGACAAAAAGCGACAAGTCACATGTAAGAAATATAAATGCAGAAGTGTTTTCTTTTTGTAAGTATAAACAAGCGGTTGACCGCAATCTTGCCTGATGGTCACAAGTAATGGTAAGGCGCGCTAGTTTATTAAGAGCCTATTCACTCAAAAAAACTGAGTGAATAGGAAAGAAGACGGCAGTTGAACTTTATTGCCCTGACAATAAGAGTCAAAAGTGGTGCTCCACTTTTGACCCATACTGTATATATACCTAAAATAACTGTAATCATGGTCGACTGCTGGAACTGATCCAGGTAATGCGATGAAATAACATAACACAGTAACATGTCATCATCATCATCAACCTTTTAATCGTCCCACTACTGGGCACCGATCTCTCATACAGAGAAAGATTGAGCGTAATCACCACGCTTGCTCAATGCGGGTTGGCGATTTCAGACTTAAAGTCCAGGTTTCCTCAAGATGTTTTCCTTCACCTTTTAATCAGTCATTGGTGTCCAGGATATACTTAAAAAGTACATATAACGTAAAAAAGTTACACTGGTACTTGTCTGACCTGGAATCGAACCCGCACACTCATACTTGAGAGGTAACATGTGTTTAAATACTTTCAGTATTCCTCATCTGCCCAGCATTTCTATTTTGTTGGGGGTCAGCTTACAGTCTAACCGGATTCAGCTGGATACATGTATTTTACATGGAGCGACTGCCTATCTGACCTCCATATCCCAGTAACTGGGTAATACGAGATCCATTGGTACGACTAGTTGTCACTTTCGGGCTTCTGAATACCCGTAAGTGCTGTCAAAGAATGACAGCCGTGACGAATGGCTTAAAGTGCTTTCCTCCGTGCCTTAGTACTTATACCGAGGTATATAATTATGGTCACAATGGGCCTCATACGAAGGCTCAGAGTCACACAAAGGGCGATAAAAAGAGCTATGCTCAGAGTTTCTCTGCGCTATCCAATCAGAAATGAGGAGATCCGCAAAAGAACCAAAGTCACCGACATAGCTCTTCTAGTCGCTAAAATTAAGTGGCAGTGGGCAGGGCACATTGCTCGTAGAACCGATGGCCGATGGGTCAGTAAGGTTCTGGAGTGGCGGCCACGTACCGGAAGACGCAGCGTAGGGCCCTAACAAGGTAGACCAATGACCTGGTGAAGGTCGTGAGAAGCCGATGGATGCAGCACAAGACCGGTCATCGTTTAAAGCCTTGGGAGAGGCCTTTGTTCAGCTGAGGACCTCTATAGGCTGAAGAAGAAGAAGAGTATACATGAATTTTAGCACAAATCATTATTAATCAGTAATTTATAAGATTCTAGATTACAATTCTCTAATCGTTTACGATCAAGGAGAAAGTACATGATAGATTATTAACACCTAGATCCTGTCAGATTGCCAGCACACAGCAACACCTAATGACTAAAACAATTCAACACTTGAATTAAACAGTACTTTCATTGCAAAAGTCATGATAATAAGAGCATTAATGCTCTGGCAAACAACCAAATATACAATGTGTTTTGCAATGAAAACAATCTATCATCCTCGTCGAGTGAAAGTGTTATTATTATAACTGTCAGACCAAATGTGGCTACCGGATACAGTTCTTGAGGACTGGTCATTGGCGCAGAATCCCTGATTCACAAACTAAATTAAATTTAAGTCCAGTGCTTTATTTTCCTTCTATTTTATTAAGACATGGACTGAAGATAGTTTAGTCCTATCCAGTCAGCGCCTGGCGTAAATTGACCATGATCTTAATCACTTCTAAGCCGTATATATGGAGTATTTGGACGTGATTGAACTTAAATTTAGTTTAGTTTAAATGGGGAAGCGACTGCCGTCTCCCTTGATGTCTCGAGGGCCTTCGACCGGGTATGGCACGCTGGCCTTTTGAGTAAGCTTCCAGCGTATGGCATTTCCGCTGGCCTGACTGGCTGGGTGAAAGACTTACTGACTGAACGGTCCCTACGAGTTGTTGTCGACGGATGCTCATCGGAGCCCATGTCGAACAATGCCGGTGTTCCTCTGGGGTCTGTTCTCTCTGCAACTCTGTTCCTGCTGCATATTAATGATCTGCTGATGCCCGGCATCTATGGGTATGCAGATGACAGCACAGCTGTGGAGAAAAAGAGAGGCTATGGTAGAGCTTACGAGTGCAGTACTACAGGCAGTCTCCGAATGGGGCAAAGCCAATCTTGTAGCATTCAATGCCGCCAAAACACCAGGCGTGTCTTTTCACCGTCAAAAGGAGCCCGTTCGCTTTGGCTCCTACTTTTCAGAGTGTATCCTTGGAGTGCACCGACCGCCTTCAGCTTTTGGGGAGTTGAGATTTCCTCGAACCTAAACCTTGGGTGGTTCATTGAGTCCAAGGTCAAAGTGGCTGCCAGAAAACTTGGCGTCATCGCAAAGGTCCGGCGGTACTTCCACATTTGGGCTGGTGCTGCGAAATGTCACCTGGCTACTTTGGATTCAGTGGGGAGGCGTGCGAAGAGGCTAATTGGTGACCCTGATTTAACTCGAGACGGTCTCCAAAGCCTAGAGCACAGGCGTAGAGTAGCCAGCCTTTCGGTGTTCTATAGGCTGCATTTTGGGGAGTGTGCGAGGGAATTGCATGATTTAATTCCCCCATCTCCGTTCCACTATCGGACGACCCGTCGTACGGCGAGTTTCGCCTTCTCCTTTATACCACGTACATCAAGGGACTGGAACAACTTGCCGGCGGCGGTGTTTCCGTCGGACTACAATTTGAGTGTCTTCAAGGCTAGAGTGAATAGGCTCTTAATAAACTAGCGCGCTTTACCATCAACGATCGCATCACTGCTTACCATCAGGCGGGATTGCGGTCAAGCGTCAAGTTTTTGAACCAGGGTATCGTCGCCATTAATTAGTTGTTATTTTAGTGAAATAGGTCTTAGATTAATTCTATTGTTCGTATCGTTACTAGTTGACTCAGCAAATTTTTATCGCCTTGTACATTATTTCTAGGAAATATTTCACTGGAATCGCGATTTGAAATTAAATGTTTGTCGTAGAAGGGTGAAAATTCAGGCTTATATGTATTTTTTTATGAAAGAAAAAATGACCAAAAAATAAAAAAATAATTGTGTTAGGGGTGGATAAAACTTATTTACCTATAAGAGAAAAAGAGACTCGTTGATTCTCAGATTTTCTGAATATGCATATAAAGAATGTCATAAAAATCGGTCAAGATGTTTCATAAGAGTATAATAACTAACTTTACAATGTTTATTATTCTTTTAGTAGTTTATAAGAATCTATTTTATAAGTGATCGATGAGATTATACTATGGTATAATTTCATCGATCACTTATAAACTAAATTCACAATCAGCGTAAAAAGACGGTTGAACTGAACAAGCGCACAACACAGCACTTGGGTGCTTCTTTCATTTAGTACTTACTTTATAATTCTGACTTTAATGCATGCGTGTACCTAAGGTTGAATTTGGTTTGATGTTTGATGTACCGCCTCGGTCCTAAAAATTAATGGCTTGACTACCTTAGGCTGCTTAATACTTGTCGCCATTTTTATAGAGTTCTGTTTTGTGTATCTAGTGTATAAGTGATCGATGTATAATCTATATAAATCAGAATAACCCTTATGTTAATTTTGTGCTGATATTCCCATGGGGTTGACTTTTACTATTTTAACTTACTGGAGCTGTCTCAATTAATGTATGACATAATGTTTGGATGAAATAAATATTTTTGTATTTTTTTTTTTGTATTGACAATATTGTGCAAGTGAAACTGTGGAACTCTGCTAGTTATTTAAAAAATTAAATAGAAAAATATTTCTTACAATTAATGTACCTATTTAACGAAACACAATTTGCTGAGTTAGCTAGTAATGGTAGAGAATTAATGGAAGCTTTATTTGACTAATCTTTATATATATAATTCTGCTGTACGTGTGTATGTAATTGAACTCCTCCTACACGGCTTGACCGATTTAAATGATTTTTTCTGTATGCGTTTGAGTGGCCCCCTGGATGGTTTAGATTCACAAATCAGCCCGGCAGATGGCGCTGATTGCTTGAAAAAGCATGTGATCTCGGAAACGGCCCTAACGATTTTGCTGAAATTTGATATGTGGGGGTTTTCGGGGACGAGAAATCGATCTAACTCAGTTTTATGTCTGCGGAAGCGCATGTTTTCGAGTTTTCTCTTTCGCAATATTTCATGCGTAATATGGGCGCTAATTTCGCGCGGCTTGACATAGCGGCTGTGGCGTAGTGGATAGTGTTATAGTCTACTCGCGATGGCAGGTGTTCCTCGGTTCAAACCCGGGCAATCACAAGTTTTTTTTTCGTTTTTAGACAAGTTTATAGCTTTTTTAATTTTTGTAGTTACTTAAAAAGAAAATTGTACATAAGAACTAAAAGAGAAAAAAATAAATAGAAATAATAAATATTTAAGATTTTTTATTTAACTTAAAGAGACTGAAACAAGAGCTCTTGGGGTAGAGAGAGGTATGATATCTTTGTTACAAATGTAGATGACAATGCTTTCCATGGGTTTCTTCTTTCCATCCTAAATCTGCTGTACGTGTGTACGTCACTGAATTCCTCCTAGGCTGGTCCGATTTGAATGAAGTCTATGTATATAAATGAAAGTCGTGTTAGTTACTATATTTATAACTCAAGAACCGCTTATCCAGTATGGCTCAAAATTGGTAGGGAGGTAGATAAGAACTGGGAGAAGGACATAACACATAGAATACTTTTTATCCCGTTCCCGCGGTTCCTGTCGTTCCCGTGTGACGTGACTTAAGACATGGTTCAACAAAACGCAACTGACATGGAATAACAAAACAACTCAGTCAAAATATAAGTTAGCGGTTCATTTGCTAAAAATGGTATAAACACACTCCTACACTACTCAGCATATTAAAAAAAAGTCTTACCGGTTGAATGTTGATGCATTTATTTAAAGCAAGGAATATAAATACTCTCTGCCGGTTTAATTTTTTAGCAAAGCAAACATCAACTTCAACATTTCTAATATTGTATTGCTGTGCCATTTACCACTTCACTACATACTATAAAACAAAGTTACTTTCCCTTTCCCTATGTTCCTTTGTATGATTAAATCTTTAAAACTGCGAAGCAGATTTTGATGACGTTTCTTTTAATAGATAGAGTAATTAAAAAGAAACGTTTATATGTATAATAACATCCATTAAATTGTGGAGAAACACTATCCCTCGCCCACATGTGGGAGTGATGAGAGGAGGCATAACTCTGTTGCCGCGAAAAATGGCAGTACAGCGGACAGAGCTCCGGCGGGGTCTCACGGCGACATGGAAAGTGTGATTGTCGCAATCCAGCACTGAGCACGCCGCAATAGCGGCGGTAAGTCCTCTCTTTGAGGAGTAGCTAGAGAGGCGCCACGGCGTCCTCACCTTCCGACTGACGTAGGTCCTCACCGGACACGGCTGTTTCAGGAGGCTCCTGTTCCGTATAAGGCGGGAGGAAACGCCAGGGTGACCACTGTGTGCATCGCCCTGAGGACACGGTGGAGCATAAGGTGGAGGTCGGCCCAGCTTGGATAGAGCACAGCCGTGTTCTCGTGGCGGCGATCGGCGGCGATCTCTCGCGTCGGACCCTGGTCCGGGCCATAGTCCGGAGCAAGGGTGCATGGCAAGCTTTCACCTCCTTCTGTGAAGCAGTGATGCTGGCAAAGGAGGAGGCGGAGCGCGTGAGGGAGCGGAAACCCCACTACACTCACGGCTCAAACCGCCGCAGGAAGCGCCCTGGTCGGGAGGCAACATCGGACTCCCAACCGCCGTAGGCGCGGGCTTGCGGGCGGCGAAGGATAGGCAGCTCGCCTCCTTGTAAGAACCAGGCCTGGGTTGACGGCCCATTGTGTTTCACACGTGCCTCAAAGAGATGTCAGCACACCTTGACGGTGTCCACGAGGACTGGTCCACAGGGTTGCGGGCTGATTAAAAAAGAAACCATGGCACTGGCCGTTGCACAGGCAAGTGAAGGAACACGGGTGGGTTTTAGTCAATAAAAGTCTGACACGCCCTTCCGCTCCGCCCAGAGCGGGAGAGGTCACTTGATGATTTCCCATCCACAACAAAAAAAAAACTGAAGAAGAGCAAGAAATTGCACTTGAAGGCGCAGCCTTAGTATGGCTCGACTTCGTGCTTCTCACTCACCAGAGCAAAGGGAGGCAGCCCGTGAAATGGCTCGGTTGGCAATGCGAAATCGTCGAGCAAACCTCAGAGATCAAGCGCTAGATAATTTACGAAACACAAGAAGAAATTCATCAAATACTGATTTGAATCGGGCAGCGTGCAGCGTTTCAATACGCATATAATATAGCGCAATGGCGTTCGCATTGGGCCAATGGATGTTGTTTGCGAGTATTGTAGCACATTAAAGATTTCCAGAGAATCGCCAGGATTGTGCTCCCAAATAAAGAATCATTGAATAATAATATTCATTTATTTAAAATTATCCTAATTTAAAAAGTAGTCATGTGATATTGCCTTTAAGGCGAAACGAAGTTCGCCGGGTCAGCTAGTATATATATATTTTTTAAAGTTAAAAAGTATGGAAGTCGAATTTAGGTAAAATTACAGCCTATGATTTGTGATATGAGAGTGTCAAAATATGTAACATAAATGGAACATAAACGGCAGTATCTTTTGATTGAGTTGATTTTTAACCGTTTCAAGGTATTACAACCCTTAAGTATTTGATAATAATTTCAACTTGTTATCTTTACGCGTTCCTAAATAAAGGTTCGTGACAAAATACAGACAGGCGAACAACGAAGTGTTCTTATACGGATTCCTATTTTTTTTTTTTTTTTGAAGCACTGTCCCCTTGCCCGTGCTTCATCAAAACACCTCATCCCGCTCTGGGCGCAGCGAAAGGGCGTGTCAGACTTTTACTGACTTATATCCACTCGTGTTCCATTACTTACCTGTACGCTAGGGCCACGGTTTCTCTTTCAACCATCCCAAGCACGGACTCCTAACAATGGGTTAACATTCTACTAATCCGATAGTAAGAATTTTCAAGAATTTAGATTCTTCGTTACATCTTAAAAATCTAGCGTGCCGACAATGTTAGTTAGAAGTTATTGGCTTATACATAGTATGACTACATATTCAATACACGCGAAGTACAATTATGCTGAATTCCGTGATCATTACTGGTCTTAGATGAACCAGCTTTCTTATAACGCATATTTTCATGATATAAACTAGTAGTTGACCGCAATCCTGCCTGGTAAGCACTGATGCAATAATTGATGGTAAGGTGCTCTAGTTAGAGTCATTGTAGCCTTGAAGACACCTACAATGTAATCGGATGGAAAGACCTACGCAGCCAAATTGTTCCAGTCCTTCGATGTATGCGGTTTATAAGACGAGGCGAAACGCTTCGCCCGGATCGTAGTGGTGTCAAGAACGTTAGGGTGGATACTTGATAATTTAAGCAAAGTATCAATTATAAAAACAATATTTACTTACATCATTTTAAAACAGTAATATTGACAAGTATATCTATACGTAAAAAGGTCGACGGACCTAAAGAAGATGGTTGGTAGACTTGATGCCAAACACAGGAGACAGGAGTTTGTGGTGGAGTTCGGGAGAGAATTCCCCCATCTCCGTTCCACCAGCGGACGACCCGTCGTACGGCTGGTTTCCACCCTTACGTTGTTAACACCACTACGATCCGGACGAAGCGTTTCGCCTCCTCCTTTATACCGCGTACATCGAGGGACTGGAATAGTTTGCCAGCGGCGGTGTTTCCGTCGGACTACAATTTGAGTGTCTTCATGGCTAGAGTGAATAGGCTCTTAATAAACTAGTGCGCTTTACCATTAACGATTGCGTCACTGCTTACCATCAGGTAGGATTGCGGTCAAGCGCTAGTTTATAATATATGTATATAAAAAAAAAAACTTTCTCCAACAGTGGACCATAATAGGCTCAATTGCTAGATTGACTGAAAATAGAATTATGAGTGTCCTCTTGAAAGCGCTTTAGTTGCATTGGTGCTATTACCCCTAGCAACATACCAGGTAACTTCGCTAGTTCAGTATACTGAAATGTATCAATGACATGAGTGTCTTTGACCAGCACCCTAATTACGTAATACACTATTACTATCAGTTGGAATCAATTTTAAGCTTATTCCATTGCTCTCTATGTTCGGAAATGTGTCTGCTCAACAACGTAAATAACGCAATGAATGTTGTACAACTGTTAAAATGAAACACATTGCTACAGATAATCATCATCTCAGCGTTAATTCCAGTCGCAACCGAAGCTTTTCAGCTTTGGAGTCTGTTTTATCAGTTTAACTGCTGATTTTGGCTAAACTTCGATATTTTCCGTGAAGCGACTGCCGTCTGACCTCCACAACCCGAAGGCGATGTCGAAGCATTGCAGATAGACCAATTGTTGCATTTTGAGGGCTCCAACAACCCGTAACGACTGCCATTAGAATATGTTCATATGGCTACCGGGACCAACGGATTAACGTTTCCGAGGCACGACCAGACCAGTGTAAATATTGATATTCATACAAATATTTGCACTGCGCGGGGATCGAACCCGCACCTCCGTGCACAACGGCCACGTTCGCTACCGCTACGCCACGGAGGCTGTCAAATGTACGACATTGCTACTGCTAATGTATTACCCAATTACCCTGCTGGTTATGACACCATGGAAACATTGTTTTAATTTCTTCATGTTTGAGTACTAGGCTTTTTAGTGATTTATATTTTTTTCCTTTTTACCTGTTTATTGTTAGTTTAGAGCTTATTGTTTTTAAAGCTGCGTTTTGTGTGTGCGGAATAAACTATTTTTCTTCCTTTAATTTTTTTCTTTGTTTATTTATTTTTTTGACTGCAATCCCACCTCATAGTAAGCAGTAATGCAATCGTTGATGGTAAAGCGTGCTAGTTTATTAAGTCCATTCACTTAAAAAATCTTAGTGAATAGGAAAGAAGACGGCAGTTGAGCGAGGTGGTGCAATGTTAAACCCAACAACACAATCAACGATGCTGCGCCAGAGGGAGATTGATGTGGAGACCCTCCACGACCAAACTTCCGACACAACATTTGACGCATCGTACTCGGCACACATCGCAACACAACTGCTCAGACCCGTCCTCCGTACGGCTTCACCAGACATCATGCCGGAACACGACGAATCGCTTGGCGGCAAGACTTGGTCTGGTGGGTGGTAACTTCTGCCGGCAGCCGATGTTATGGCCTACCACCGAGAAAATCCCGTGATCTTTGAAATCAAGATTCAGGCTTGGCCTCAAGGATAGTAGTATTGTTCAGTTTATTAGCCTGGTACTTTCCCGAGTGAATGGCTTATAACAAATAGAGAAGTTGACGATTTTATACCACAAAGTTTTGTCACGATTTTCTACAGATATTATAAGTAATTACTTGACATTTCTACCGGCACGTGTATATACCTAAAGATTGCAAATGGGGGACATAATGAGCTTGAAACGAAAGTTCGAGTCACGCTGATTAGTGTGGTTTTCTCAGTGTAACAAGCGTTATGATTCACTCACGACCTTACCTTTTAAAATGTAATGAGACTAACCTTTCAATGTACTTGTGTCTTCCTGCCTTCAGTCCTGTGCCATGGGAAAATATGTATTAGTAAGAGTTTGTAAAAGTGCTATCCTCAAAATAATAAAAAGAACAATAATGATTATTGTTATTTTTATTATTTTGAGGATAGCACTTTTATATAAACACACACTTGTTTATAAAAAAAAACAATTTAGTCATGTTAGGCAATGACTAATCGATAATTATCATTTTGCAGACCTACCTTTTTCTGATGTGTTAAATTTGATATTTTCCACACATGACACTAATACACCCATACTTTTAACCATTGAGGGTATCCTAATAACACCGTAGCCCTGGCGCACAGGCAAATGAAGGAACACGGATGGGTTTTAGTCAGTAAAAGTCTGACACGCCCTTCCGCTCCGCCTACAACGGGAGAGGTCATTTGATGACCATAATAATAAATGGGTAAATAAAAGTCTTTGAAGCCGACTTCCTTGTTCACAAAATAATCTAAATTTAAGTTAGTTTAGTGCAATTATTTCTTTCTATTCCACTAAAAAAGATTAAATTGAACAATTGGTTTAGATAAAACTATAGGAAGATAGGAAATATAGCTTTAGTTCTGTCAAATTAGAATATCAACTCCATAGAGATTTTAAACGTGATCATCAGACGGGATCGCGGTCATGCACTAGTTTATAACGTTTAAAAAAACCTGATTAAAAATATAGGGACTAAAATACATCAATTTGAATCAAATAACAATTAATATTGTTATTCACAACAATTAATATTAATACAACAATAATTAATACACAAAAATTTATTAACAAAAAATACTAGAAAGGCAAGGCTAGAGTGAATAGGCTCTTAATAAACTAGTGCGATTTACCATCAACGATTGCGTCACTACTTACCATCAGGCAGGGTTGCGGTCAAGCTAGTTTATAATTTATATAAAAAAATATACAACAATTCATATTTATATTAACAATTAATATTTAATATGCATATTCTACCCTGAAAATCATCATCATCTCAGCGTTAATCCCAGTCGCATCTGTAGCTTTATATTCTATTGTTTATATTCTTTGTATTTTTTTTATATTCTACCCTGAAAATGATGGTATAAAATTGTCAATTCATTACACTATTGTGCTTATAAATATTGCAAACAACACCGTCTTACTTCCTCTAATCTGCATGTAGTACATAATTGTACATATGTACATACATACATACAAGGTTCTGGTATTCGTTACACACCTAATCTACCATGACTAATTGAAATCAATAACCAAGCTTACGAAAGTGGGCCAGACCACAAAACATACTCTGAGCACTGCCGAAACATATTAGGGTCAGGTGACATAGTGTTTGGAGATTGCCTATGTAGTTTTGTACTAGATAGATTCTTATGTAAGACTGGCTCGGGCAAAATATCGTTCCCGGATCAGGGCAAAGAGGTATTAAGATTTATTATTTATTTAACAATTTATGTGCACACAATAAAATATACAACGTGTAACAAAAAGGGTATATATATACCAAGGGCATGGCATCTTTAGATGATATGACTTAAAATAAAATACTCAAAAAATTGGTACAAAATTTTCGGTTTCGTGTGTTTCTTAAAATCAAATCATAACAAACGTGGCAGCACACTACATACGTTAATAACTACTCGTTACCCGTCACCTTACTTGCCAAAATCCGATAAATGTCTTCAATATCTCTGTGCGACTAGTATGATAGTAGCCTATCACAGGCAGTGTTTTCCCTCATAACTTCCTAACATAAAGAGATAGGATTAAAAAACCCTTCCAATATCGTTTGATATCATGTAAAGATGCCATGCCTTTGTTATGTATATACCCTTTATGTTACACGTTGTATAGCGATATGACAAAAATAAAATCTGATTAGGTACCTACAAAAGTACTGCATATTTCTTAAGAAATTTCTTCCAGCAGACCTGTGAACGAAAAAATAAAACAGAAAGGAGATGTTTCAGAAATGTATGGAACCTGGGCCAGCACATTGTACACTTAATGCTAGGTATAGTTACGCTATAGTTAACTGTTTCTAATGTTAATTTCCTATATTTTGGCTTAGTTTTTATACAGATTCAATTTAACTCGGCCAAGGTGTGCAACACAACTACTAATAAATATGGTGGTCAGCAATAAGCGTAATAAGATTTTGATAGTGACATTTGATTTACGTGTCATGTATCTAAGGCTGTCGTATCTATATTATCTACCATATGACTGTGAAAAAAACAAAACATGAATTCCGAACATACGGTCCATTAAATAAACACAATCAACTCAAATCAGCAATCGACACGAACACAATGGGAAAATAGAACTGTCAAAGTCGCCAATCAAACGCCATAACCACTGTCATGGCTGCCTTAATAAAAGGTTATCTCACTAAAAAACGTTATACAAATTACTATTATTACAATTAATTAATTACATATACTTGTATTTTTATTCAAATTCATTTAGTAGTATTTTTATGAAAATATAATACCTATAATCTTTTTTTTTTTCGTTTTTATCTATATAGTGGTGGCCCAAAATGAAACATCTCCTTTAGACAATAATATTATATAAGACAAAAAGAGAAAATATGAATATGCAGTTTAAAAGTAATAATATTAAATATACCAACACACATAGTCCAAAAATAATTATATAAGTAGGTAAACTTAAATAAATACGTAATACTGAAACACATAAAATGAATAATATTCAAATTCGCACAGTATAGAAGAAAGGTAATGCTCTTTTGGTCGATATTTTAATAAAGAAATAGTGTTTAAAACACGAATACTAGGCGGAAGTGAGTTCCACAACCACATAACGAGCGTAAGAATAACGCTCACGCAGCCAGGAATGTATATAACATATTGTTTTAGAAGTTTGAGGAACAACGTATAAAGTTCACTCATAGGTACTCCATAGAAAAGGGAGGATCCTCCGACCAGATGGGTGTTATGTCTGGCGGGCACTTGCCCAACAGTTGATGTCGTGAACGTGTATGCGTGCTAGTTGCACAGTAAATTCTACTTGCGAGATGCAGGAATTGCGTGACGTCACTATGACGCGTTATTCGCATGTAGCGTTCGAGGTACCGCTACATTATATTAGGCAAGTACGCTTTCAAGTTCGACAAAAACTAATTAAATGACTAACAAAAACCTCACAAGTTAATTGCAATGATGCAATTGCATTAGTTTACCAATGTAGGTAACAGAGCGAAAAACAGGTTTCACATATATTGTCCATTATGATCTAATGGTAACGTTATCGAAATAAACACTTAACGAGTTTATCAATAAACATTCCATGAGTGTAATTAGTGTAAATAAATTGATTAGTAACATTTGACAAAGTCTTACCGCCAAGCGATCCGTCGTGTTCCGGCATGATGTCTGGTGAAGCCGTACGGAGGACGGGTCTGAGCAGTTGTGTTGCGATGTGTGCCGGGTACGATGTGCCTAATGTTGTTGTGTCGGGAGTTTGGTCGTGGAGGGTCTCTCTCTTCCGCGCTACTATTTTGATTTAAAACAGGAGGTTTCAAATTTATTTTCAATTATAATTTATTTTTATTCGGATTATTTTATGCTTATTTTTCTATGCTGATATTTTTATTTTAATCTATTAATGATATATATTAACGAGTTTAAGGGAACGCCCTCTGTTATTTAACATACTGTATAGCCTAAAGCCTTCCTGTATTAATGGGCTATCAAACGCAAAAATAATTTTTCAAATCGGACTCGTAGTTCCGGAGATTAGCGCGTTCAAACAAACAAACTCTACAGCTTCATATATTAGTATAGATAGATATAGATTCTTTTTGAAAATTAAATACTTTCTGGTTATTTTTGTTTACTGTATATAACAGTCTTAAAATAAATACATGTAAAATAAAAATATGAACTATAAGTATCTTACAACAAAAAAAATGTGAACACTAATTCAGCAGTAGCAATTAGTGACGTCACACATGTTTTCAACGCACTATATCGTCTTCATTTTTTGTTTATATGAAAAAAGAAAAAATACGTGTATCTATAATTTTTTTTGGAAATCGTTAAGGAATAGTTTTTTTTTAGTCAACTACCCTATTCTAGATAAGTGAGGGAGATGTGGGATTGTGTGTGTCATAAACTTGCACTTGATGCAAGTTTGTGATTGCAAAAACAGTTTTAGTCGCAAATAGACCTCCTTAAAATAATTGGTCTAAATTATGTTTCGACAGTGGTAAACTATAGCACAACCACATTCCAAACCTATTCAAATCAAGTCTGCCTTTCGCATTCCACTGGTGGACTTGGGCGTCTCCCAGGTTGCATTATAACAGGTCTCGGACTTCCCCATCCTGCCTATTTGAGCCGTTTAAGATCTCGTTTATAATTGGTCTTCATCTAAGATTACCAATTACATTCATATCTACCAGTATTCTAATGGCCACTTGGGAACCCGTCTCCTGAACTCCCGCCGGATGCGGGAGGCGCAGGACCGGTTGTCGTGGAGATCCTCGGGCGAGGCGTATGTCCAGCAGTGGACGTCTTTTGGCTGATATGATGATGATAAATCATCATCATCATCTCGGCATTAATCCCAGTCGCATCCGTAGCTTTTCAGCATTGGAGTCTGGGGTCCACTTTACCAGTCCTAACTGCAGATTTTGGCTAAACTTCGATATTTTCAGTGAAGCAACTACCGCCTGACCTCCACAGCCCGAAGGCGATATCTAAGATATGCTATGCTAGAAGATATCTAAGATGATGATAAATGTTGACCCTAATTGCCTAACACAGTATTATTATAAATTGGAATCATTTTGAAGCATATATCTAATCCATTACTCAATATGGTTAAAAATAGTGCCTACTCAACAACGTAAATAACGTAATGAATATTGTTGCACTGTCAAATTTAAACCCACCGCTACTGATAGTTTGTTACTGTAGTTAGTTTGCGCAGCCAAGCACTAGTTTATAATTATTAAAAAAAAAAAAATTAAAAAAAAACACTCTCTGAAATGCATCCTATAGAACATCGACAGGCTGGCTAATCTTTGCCAGTGATCCAGTCTTTGGAGACCGTTTTGAGCTAAATCTGTGGGCCAGTTAGCTTCTTCTCACGCCTCCCCACCGAATCCGAATAGTTAAAAAACTTGAGTAATAATCTTCTCAAATTTCATTTCTGTTGCTAAAAACAAAGTGCTGCTTATGTCATCTTGATTGCAATTGATATTCTGGTACCCATACTGACAACATAATTAACAAAGCCTTTCAGATGTATGCATCACAGTCTACAAAATCATACAGTCGTCCGACGAAACGTCTAGACAGAGCAATCGTGCGGGGTGTGAGGGACGAGACGCGGGTAAGCGGCACCCGAGCTGCGAACAAAACGATGTTCATAGCCCGGTCTCTATCATTAAGGGCTAACACGTGTTTTTTTTATTTGTTTGTTTTATAATTTAACATGACTGTCAATTTTGAGTATAATTGGAGTGCTTGTAACGAAGAAGCCATTTTTTTGACATCCAAAATGGCGGACCTCATTTTTTTATAATTTAATATGGGTGTCAATTTTAAGTAAATATAATTGTGGAAGCACCACAGTTACGAAACAGCTACCCTTTCTGAAATTCAATATGGCGGACGCCAATTTAAATGTATATTAATATGAAATGGGTGTTAATTACGAGATCGATTGGGGTGCTGCTGTAAAATGCCGACATCGTCTAGACAGTAACGCATCGGCCAGGGTTGTCATAAATATTGTTTATTTGTGACAACCCTGGCCGATGCGTTACTGTCTAGACGATGTCGGCATTTTACATAAGATCAAAGGCGTCGACCTACTGTATGATTTTTTATACTGTGGTTTTATCATACGGTCTTGTAAAGGCTCTATAAAGGTTACTAATTTTCTCTTCAGCTTCTTCAAGCGCTAGATAGTAAATTATTTAAAAAAAGAAATTACCCGTCGCAATTTAAAAAAATAAAGAACATAACGTTTATCTGCGGTAAACATGACGTGAAAGTTTACAAAAACAGTAAAAAAAGTTCAAGGAACATGTGTCACATCTATTCTCAGTGGTAGGCCATAACATCGGCTGCCTGCAGAAGTTACCACCCACCAGACAAAGTCTTGCCGCCATGCGGCATGATGGCTGGTGAAGCCGTACAGAGTACGGGTCTGAGCAGTTGCGTTGCGATCTGTGCCGGTCACGATGCGCCAAATGTTGTTGTGTTGGGAGTTTGGTCATGGAGCGTCTCCAGATCAATCTCCCTCTGGCGTAGCATCGTTGGTCGTGTTATTGGGTTTAACGTTTCATCACCTAGCTCAACTACCACCATCCTTCCTATTCACTCAGTTTTTTTGAGTGAATAAGCTCATAATAAACTACAATACCAAAACTACCACCAGGCGGGATGGCGGCCAAGCACTAGTTTATAATCACATAAAAAAAAATCCACGTAAAATGGCTGTCACATCGGTATACTACCAGCTAACCTTATTTTTATACTACACTAGCTTTCCGCCCGCGGCTTCGCCCGCGTGAAGTTCGGTAACATCAAATTTTTCCGGGATAAAAGGTAGCTGTTGTGGACTGTATTAATTTTCGTGGGTTGTGGTGCTCTTCAATAAAACACCTTCGTACTCTTCGATCTTTATTGACCCTTCACAATATCTCCATAGGTGGCTTGCTCACTGGTTATCCTTCTTGTTTAGGAGACTATTCCGATCACTGATCACTTTTGACTACGATTTTTGTGAGCAACCCACCTTCTTAAGTACATTTCTACCTGGGTACAAGTTGTGCTAGGGGCGCGACATGGAGCTTTTTGATCAGCCAATCCTGATTCGGCTTTGATCACGCGATGTTTTTATCCCTTTCTAGTCCTTGTCGCACCTCTTTACAGCCAATCACAATACGTTTTATTAACCAATTAAATCAAAGTTTACATTTTAATACTTATTCTACTTATTCAATCTACTTATTGGTATTTTACATGTTTTTATTTAATCAACGCGATGTCGTCCGTAACAGTTCTCCCCCCGGCGTAGCTCGCGAAGCCTCTTCTTCTTTCACGAGGACGACGAGCTTACTCGCTGGTCGCCGGAAGAGTCCCGTCTTGGTTCGCACCTCCACTACGCGGGTGCTGCCATCTGCTGCAGGGTACGTGCGCTCTACAATCCCCATTGGCCATGTGTTCCGGGGTAGCGTGCTGTCCACTATTAAAACCACGTCGCCGGCCTGCAGTGGCCGCGCGCTGTTCTTCGGTTCGCCCCGTGGCGCCAAGGTCGGCAAGTATTCCCGCAGCCAACGCCGCCAGAAATGATCGGCGAGCGCTTGGCTTGCTCTCCAGGTCCTTCTATCGTCCTGGCTGCAGGGCCCCGTTGTGGGCATACCGTCCGAGGACCCCAACAAGAAATGATTTGGAGTCAGGGCCTCTGGGTCTCGAGGGTCCACACTCACGTGCGTCAGGGGTCGTGCGTTCACGGCGAACTCTGCCTCTGTGAGGAGCGTGCTTAGTACTTCCTCTGCAGGCGCCTTCTCCTTCAATGTTGCTGCCAGTGCCGTTTTGACGGAACGCACCATTCTCTCCCACGCACCGCCCTGATTGGGTGCGCCTGGGGGTATGAAGTTCCACTTCATACGATGTCGTAGGCCTTCGTCGCCTAATGCAGGCAACCATTCGACGTAAGCGGCTCGGAGCTCCTGATCGGCTCCCCGGAAGTTGGTCGCGTTGTCGGAGTACATCACGGCCGGCCAACCCCTACGTACTGCCATTCTTCTCATTGCCATTATGGCGGAGTCCGTCGACAGGGATGAGACTAGTTCCAGGTGTATGGCGCGTGACGTGAGGCAGGTAAATAGGGCCCCCCATCTCTTCTCGCGCCGACGCCCTATCTTGACTGTCATCGGCCCGAAGTAATCCACCCCGCAGTTTGTGAACGGGCGATGGAACGGGTCCAGGCGGGCGCGCGGTAGGTCTCCTGTAGCGGGTACTTGCGGCGTCCCTTTCCTCCTCTTGCAGTACGCGCAGCTTCGTTCAATAGCATGTACCGTGGGCCGCAGGTGTATTACCCAATACCGCTGCCGTAGGTCATTGGTGACGCGCTCACGGTTTGCATGGCCCGCGGCGCAGTGCTCTCTTAGCACTAAGAGCTTGGTAATCCTGTGTCGACCGTCCAGTATAATCGGTCGCTTTATTTCACCGGGTGCTGTCGCTGCTTCAATGCGACCTCGCACTCTCAAGAGTCCGTCCTCCAATACGGGGTCCAACCCGTATAGACGGCTCGTCTTCGAGAGGGGACGAGAGGACTGTATCTTTTTCATGTCTTCTCCGAAACTTTCCTGCTGCGCTCGTCGCAGGAGCTCCCTCTCGGCTCGTATCACATGTCGGTGCTCGACTCTTTCTGCTGCGCGACGGCACATATCAATGAAGGCCAGCACTCTTGCCGCCGCTCGCACCAGTGTCTCGTACTTGGAGAAGCGGGCAGGGTCGGGTAGCCAGCTTTCTCCCTCTTTCTTCGTTATGTGGAGGACTTCAAGTTCCTCGTCTTCACAAGGCGTAGTTGTCCCAGGCCATTGCTCCCGTGGTAGGTACAGGAAGCTAGGCCCCTGGAACCACCGATTATTTTCGTCCATCGGTGTATCGGTCAGCCGGGTGGCGTCGTCCGCGACGTTGTGCCCTGTTGGCAGCCAGCGCCACTCTTCTTTCGAGGTGAGCTCGGCGATCTCCCCCAGTCGATGCGCGACGAACGGTGTGTATCGCCGGGTGTCGTGTTTCACCCAGTGTACAACGGTAGAGGAGTCCGTCCAGTATGTTGTCTTGCTGACCTCTAGCCGGTGTTCCTTCTTTATCGTGTCAGCAAGCCTGGCTCCTAGAACCGCCGCTTGCAGTTCCAGTCTTGGGATGGTCTGCGCCTTCCGCGGTGCCACCTTAGCCTTGGCGGCGCTCAGCACCACGTTCACGGTGCCGTCACGGTTCACCACCCTCCAGTAAGCCACTGTTGCGTAGGCTTGCTCGCTGGCGTCGCATAGCACGTGTAACTCCACGTCCTCGTGTCTCTTCACTGTGTAGCTCCTGGGTAGTCGGAGCTGTGCGACGTCGGTGAGTTGGGCGAGCCACGCAGCGAAGTGCTCGTTCTCTTGCTCTGGTATCGGCTCGTCCCACGATAACTGCAGTCGCCACAAACTCTGCAGTATAATCTTGGCCCTTATTGTGTAATGGCTCAACAGCCCTAAGGGATCATATATGGACATAACTGCGCTGAGTGCTTCTCTTTTCGTCGGAGCACGTCTTCTATCTCGTACTGGAACGGGTACTCGGCTCATTGTGGTATTAAAGCCGAGCTCGTCTCGTTCTGCGTCCCAGTACAGCCCCAATATTTTGTTCGCGGGCATCTCACCCCCCAGCTGTGTGGGTGTCGTGGCGCGCAGCTCTTGCGGTATGTCGCGTAGCACCGTCTCGTTGTTGGTGCTCCATCCACGCAGCGTGAATCCAGCGACTGCGTGCACCTGTCTTATTTGTTCAATGGCTTGCAGGGCTTCTTCCTGGTCATCATAACTGACCACCAAGTCGTCCATGTAGTGACTGTTCTTGATTGCATCCAGCGCCAGCGGGTATTCTTTTCCGTGCATGTCTGCGTTGTGGTTCCGTACATGATGCGCCATATACGGGGAGCTGGCGGCACCAAAGATCATGCTGGTCATCTTGTAGTGCCGTGGAGGTCCCGTCCGATCGCTGCCTCTCCACAGGAACTGTTGTGCCGGCTGGTCCTCTGGTCGGATTTTAATGCGCAGGAACATTTCTTGAATGTCTGCTGTTACCGCTATGGCTTTCTCCCGGAAGCGGAATATAATCCCGGGTAGCGATAACAGCAGATCTGGCCCTTCTAGGAGTCCGTCATTTAGACTCACGCCATAGCTCTTTGCAGCCGCATCGAATACCAGCCTCTGCTTGCCGGGCTTGTTTGGGTTCTGCACGGCAAAGTGAGGCAGGTACCAGCAGACAGCGCTCTTACTCTCGGTGCCGTCACATGGCACCGCGTATCCCTTCTGGAATAAGTTGTCCATTTGTGCACTGTACTGCTCGGCAAAGTCTGAATTTGCGTCCATTTTCATTTCAAGTTTCTTCAGTCGGCGAAGCGCTGCCCCGTAGCTTGGCGGCATATTTATATCGTCGCGTCGCCATGGTAGTCCGACTTCGTAGCCCCCGTCGATCTTCTTTGTGGTGCCTTCCACGATTGCTACCGCGCGCTGGTTGGCTTCACTTACGCGCGGTTCTCGCGCTACGCCTAGCGCTTCGATCTTAAAGTGGGCTTCTACTTGGTCATGAAGTCGCTGACATTCGTGTTGCTGCTTGTCAGTTTCGTACACGTGTAGTACGTTGTCTTCACTCACGATGACGCTCCGTGGTGCGGTTCCGTGGATCACCCAGCCGAGCCGCGTTAGGGATGCGGCCGGTTGGTCGGGAGCGCCGACTCGGAGTCTTCTAGATACGATGCATTCCCAGTGATCTGTGCCCACTAGGATGCCAGGTCGTGTCGGTTCGTAACACACCTCTTCGGTTGGTAGGTCACGTAAGTGCTCGTACTCCAGCAGGGTCTCTGGTATAGACTGCTGGTGAAGCTTCAGGTCCTTCACGGTTCTGGCCCTGAGCTTGTGTGGTGCGCTGGTCTGGCTGACACCACTCACTTTCACAGTGACGAGCTTGCTATCCTGCACCTGTGATGACATGTTTACACCACAGATGTGTAGTGGCTGCGTCGTTCCCTCCGCTCCGATCTTCGCGGCCAGGTCCGCGTCAATGAGGGTAATGGTGGCCCCTTCATCCAGGAGCGCGTGCGTTCTCACCTCCCCCCGTGGACCGGTGACGACGACAGGACACATCTTCAAAAGCACTGTTCTCGGGCCGGCGGCTGGTCGGGTAGCCACCGACATGACTGCTTCTTCTGTCGGTTCTTCTGTAACATGCTGCTCAGTCGCTTGTTTTATGTCGGGCGACTCTCTGGGTTCCCTGTGCAGTGTAGCATGGTGTGGTCGGCGGCACTGATTAACTCCGCATGACCTTGCCTTGCACGTGGCGCGCCTGTGCTTCTTCTGTGCGCACTTGAAGCACAGCTTGTGCTGCTTCACCATCTCCCAGCGCTGATCGATGGTCATCGCTCTGAACTGCGGGCACTTGGTTAGCACGTGACACTGTTTACAGCTGGGACACTGGTCTTCGTCGGCGTCTTCCGTAGCATACACTGCGTTACGCTTCCTATTCAGGGTCACGGCCGGTCTTATTTCCTTCTTCACGGCCGTGGCACTTGTCGGTGGGGCGTATGTGTACCGTAACGCCCTATCCGCTTCACGCATTAGAAAGCGAGATAACATCACTAACTCAGGTTCCGGTGAACCTTCGTTATCACTCGCGAAGTCACACCACCGCGATCGTAGGTGGGGACTCAATTTGTCCAACACTTCACGGGTCAGCAAGGGATTATATAAGTACCCCTTGCGATCGATTGTCTTTAACGGGACAGCCACGCGCGATTACCGCTGCTAGTGTCGCAGAGAGTTTTTTTTTTTTTTCGTAATACCGCCTCAAACGAAGAAAGTTAAAAAGGAAAAAAAAAATAAGAAGAAATATTACTACATCGTCGCACGGACCCTTCTTCGAGAATCCGGCGCTGAACAACGCCAGGGTCGCGACAGCCGCGCGCCCTTAGCGGAATGCCCCAGCCGGGGATTCCGCCTAAGCCCCCTCCCTACGAGCAACACCATAGTGGGGAGGATGAAAAGGATGAAGGGAAGCACAGAACCAGGCGAGCCACGGTGACATACATGGCCTCGCCCGCCTCACCGACGCCAACAACAACCAGAGCATCCAAAGAGGAAAGCAGGCTCCGAGCATCTGGAGTCCAACAATCCTCAACCCTAGCCACAGGAAACCAGCCGGGACCACCCAAACACCCGACGGCATCAAAAGCCCGAGCTTCGCAAACCCATCCAGCAAAACTCGGCAACTACGAAAAAAATGTGGGTGACGCAAAAATAATCCCAACACCGGCGCATCAACAAGTCTCAAGAGACAACGGAGCGCCGACGAGACTGCTGAGAGAGACGGCGCGCGACCGCGCGCTGAGTGTGGGCGAGACAACAAGTGTCCCGTTTGCACGCGCGACGACTACGACGATGCACCCACAGAGCGGACCAGTACAACGGTCACCACCACCCGGCCCGCGCGCGCCGCTAACGCCGCCGCCGCGCGCGTCCCCCCCAGCCCCTCGGGGCTCCGCGCCAGTATCGCCTACTTCAAGATCGCGATTCTCGCATCATGAGAGTGTATCACAAGTGTCTTCGGATGCTACGAGCGACGAAGACGAGGATGATGAGGAAGATCTCACCCAGACGACCCGATCCAGCCTGGAGCATCGAGGACCCAGCGCGTCACTGCCAAACCTGGTAATAGCCGGAACCCGCGAGGTAAGTGGCTCAGTGCTTTTGCCACCTAAGACCACTCTCCCTACCCGCCGCGTCGCCCAACGCAGACAGCGTAGCCCGGACGAACAGGAGGAAGAAGCGAAGAGACACTGCACAGGTGAGTCATTGCACTCATTCGCCGAGGTGACGCGTGGGCCATACGTCCCTACTAGACCGATAGGCGCCACGGCCCCCCCTCCCTCAGCCCCTCCTGGCCGAGCGGAGGAAAAAAACGTTTCGTCGGTAGACGGGGAAAAAACGTCTACCGACGACAAATCCCTACAAAAAAAAAAACAACGCTACCCTCCACTGGTAGTCGAGAAATTACCACAGTGGGCGCATCACTTCCGCGCCCTAAAGGAGAAGCTGGGCCGAGCACCCAATGCCAGACCATACGGCGAAGGGGTTAAATTTACCCCGAAGTCAGACTCCGAGTATCGTCTGATACAGAGATACCTGACGGTACTCGAAAAAGAGGAGAACATCCCTTGGTTCTCTTACTCACTGCCAGCGGAGAGGAGCCATAAGGTGGCCATAAGGGGGCTGCCTGCGGACACGGCGCCGGAGGACATAGAGGAGGACCTCCGCGCGCAGGGGTTCCAGCCGGAATACGTCCGAGTCATAAAGGCGCGGCAAGGACGACCCGGCTGCATCTTCCACGCCGTCATCAAAAAGACACCAAATCTACTGCCGGGCATTTACGAGGTTAGGGAGATCCTCTGCATGCCTGGCGTAAAGATTGAGGCGTGGCGTGGCAGGAGGGGGCCTGCTCAATGCCACAGATGTCAGCAATTCAGGCACTCCTCCGAACAGTGCCACAGACCGCTCGCTTGCGTCAGGTGCGGCGGGGGTCACGTGGCCAGAGAGTGCCCGCGGCCGAGAGAGGAACCCGCCACCTGCATAAACTGCGGGGGGGCGCACCCCGCAAACCACACAAGGTGCCCCGTAATGCGCAAGGAGGTGCGCAATAAGCGAGCGGGCACGGTCGCCATCACCGGCAACACGCGCCGGTCGAATATTGCCAATGAGAGGCCATTACAGCCGACTCCGATAGGAGAGACCCAATCGGCGTCTCTGATGGCGGCCGCAAACGAACCACCTGCGCGCAACGCGGCCACCACCTCCTCAGGACGGAGGAAGAAAGGACGCGGCGGCAAGCGTAGAAACAACGTAAAAGAACAGGCTAACAACGCCCCACGCAACACGACCAACGTGACCGATGCCTCTGCCGCCCCTGTTGCTAGAACGGATTATGTTCTACAGGCAGGGGCAGCGCCCAAGCCGCCGATACTCGACCTCTCCCGCCCGCCGACCAGCGGCACGCAAACGCATGTGAGTCGGGCAGTCCGCGGCCCCGCACCGAGCAGCTCGGCTCAGGAGAGGCGTAGTCACGTGCAACCACCAAATAAACCACAACAAAGACAACAAACACACTCCTTGTCGGCGGGCGCACCCGGGTAGGCAACCCCGGGCCCACAATAATAGAGGCCGCTCTTCGGGTCCTGCAGGACATCCTGCTAGCGCTCAGCAGGGGCCAGGACCCGGTGCCCGTTGTTCTCACCGGCATAACAGAACTTATTATGTTAAATAGAAATGTCTAGGCCGGTGAGAATACTACATTGGAATGCCCGCGGCCTCAGGGAGAAGGTCGTTTTCCTCCGTCCTCTCTTACAGGAGCAAGATATCGACGTGGCGCTCATCAGCGAGACACTCCTGGGACCAGCGGACATGGTTAAGTTCCCAGGATACCACGTGTACAAGAAGGATGGGCAACCCAACAACACCAATAGCCGTCACTCCCAAGGACTGGTGGTGCTGGTGAAACGAAGAGTCGTCCATCAAGAGCTACCGCCCCCAACGCTCAGCAGCATCTCTGCACTGGGATTGCAGCTGCATGTCGCCGGCAGGCACGTGTGTATGTACGCAGCTTACAAACAACCGAAGAAGCAACTCAACACCAGCGACATACACGCGCTGCTAGAAACACCGCACCCCACCATCATCGCCGGCGACCTCAATTGTAAACATCCGGCATGGAACAGTGGTTCCATCAACCCGGGGGGCCGACGACTCTTCGTCGACGCGGAGGCCAGGGGGTACGACGTGTCGGGACCGGAAGTACCGACCCATTACCCGGAAAACCCAGCGCATTCACCCGACGTACTAGACATCGTCGTACACAAAGGCCTCACCTGTCAGATAACGCAGGAGGTGCTGGACGACGAGCTGCGATCTGACCACCAGCCGGTGCTCGTCCGGCTATCTGACCACACCACCAGAGTTGCCCATCCGGCGCCACGTCGACATACGGACTGGAATAAATTCCGGAAGATCTTGGAGGCCACCACACCCACTCGGCCCACCACCAGCGCCATGGACGTGAACGAGTTGGCTGAGGGACTCACCGCTTGCATCCAGAACGCCTTGCAAGCGGCGACATGCACCACTACGGCCACGCAGGGGCGCTACCACAAACTCCCCGCACACATCGCAGACCTGATCGCCGACAAGAGGCGTCTGCGCAAGCGGTGGCAACATACAAGATGTCCTACCATCAAAAACCAGCTCAACCGTATCACGGACAAGGTGAAGGCCGAGTTACGGGCGCATGAATCGGAGAGCTGGGAGAACATCATTGACTCGGCAGACAGCGACTGGGCGTCGGTACACCGGCTATGCCGACGCCTCAAGAACACCCCAGCCCCGGTGCGCCCACTGCGCAACAGCGACGGGGCGCTGCGCTACCTGGCGGCCGACCGGGCCGAAATATTCGCCGAACACCTGGAGCGTCAATTCACGCCAAACCCAACGGACGCCCTGGACCATGTCGCAGCAGTTGAGAAGCACCTTGGAGAGTACTTCAAGACGCCGGTAGCCCCAGAGGAAGACCCACTCTTTTTCTCCCCGGGCCAAGTACTGGGGGCAATAAGGCGCACCAAACCAAGGAAAGCACCCGGTGCGGACGGGATAACTAACACCGCCCTCAGACACCTGCCACCGAAATCGGTGGCGGCGTTAGCACGTCTATATAACGGCATACTCCGCACCGGTACCTTCCCCACCTGCTGGAAGCCAGGGAAGGTCATTATGCTACCCAAGCCCGGGAAGAACGTACTGAAGCCGGAAAGCTACCGGCCTATCACGCTCCTCCCCACCACCTCCAAGGTGTTCGAGGCGCTACTGCTGCGTCATCTAACTCCACACATTACGCCGCGCCAGGAACAATTTGGCTTCCGGGCCGAACATAGTACGACGCTCCAGCTGTCGAGGGTACTGCACATACTCACAGCGGCTGTAAACAAGAGGGAGTACGCCGCGGCAGTATTCCTCGACATGGAAAAGGCATTCGACCGGGTCTGGCACGCCGGTCTCATCTACAAACTGACCATGACCACTACGCCCCGTCGCTTGATACAGGTGGTCTCCTCATTCCTCCAGGACAGGACTTTTAAGGTTTCGGTGGAGGACAAGTCGTCCAGCACACGCCCCATTAGAGCGGGGGTGCCACAGGGGAGCTGCGTCTCGCCTGCGTTATACGCCGTATACACCGACGACATTCCCGCCACGCACTCTGCGACGCTTGCACTGTACGCTGATGACGCCGCGTATATAACCACGTCGCTGTCGGCCGACCACGCGGCCATTAAAATGCAGCGCGCACTAGACGACCTTCCCGACTGGCTCAGCAAGTGGAGACTGTCAGTTAACGCAGGTAAGACGCAGGCTATAATCGTCACGGCACGAAGCCGACGTCATCCACCGAACCTTCAGCTCATGGGGACCGAGGTCGGGTGGACCAGGACCGCCAAGTACTTGGGGGTCACACTCGACAGTCGGCTCACCATGGGCCCGCACGTCTGCGACACCGTCGCGCGGGTAAAGGTAAGCAGAAACCTTTTGCGCCCGGTGTTCTCGTCACGCCTCTCCACGCGAGTCAAGCTGGGGATCTACAAGACATACGTGCGGCCGCAGCTAACTTACGCTGCCCCGGCTTGGCTCGCCCTCACGGCCGAGACGCACAGGAAGAAGCTCCGGACGCAGCAGAACATCACGCTGCGTCAAATCGTCAAAGCTCCCCGGTACGTGAGGAACTCAGTAATTAACAGGGACCTGCGTGTCGAGAGCATCGATGACTTCGTCGTCCGCCTGGCGAAGGGGATGTTCTCGCGTGCCAGCACCTCCGAGCTCCACCATATCAAAGAAATTGCGCCCTGGCACGCGAGGCCTCCCGATAAAAAGAGATTCCCGCGCGACCTCATAGCAGACGTCGCACCACCGGATCTGACACCCGGGTAGGTCACAAACACAAATACACGTGACCTACTCAGACAAAAATAGACACTATACATTCGCAACACGACACCGCCGTGCGCATTTGCGGACTGTATATATACAGGCGTTATGCACGCGACGAACACACATGCGCTACTCCACAGGCAGGCACACACTCAGATATCACACGAGCGGGGAACACACACCTACAAACCGCTCGTAACACACACTACCCCCCGTACCCTCGCAGCCGACTGTACATAGCTGGTTGTGCTGTTAGGGGGTCGGGGTAATCACCCACTGTAGCAGAGCGCCAACAAAAGCCGACGCCCGGTCGCTGATCGACTCTTGCTGGGCCTTCACGGGGGCAACCCGTGATCCAACCTGGTAGGGGTCTGATCGCACGGGCGTCGTGAAACACTTCGGGCGCTCCTACAGTCACAAACAGCAAAGCACACCGTCCACCGCCGGAGGGAAGGCACACCCTCGCGGCGTCGACTTAGGTGTGCGAAGACCGACGAACAGCACCCCTAGGGTGCAACCCCAAGGACGGGCCTCCATTTTTGGAGGCCGAGAGACCGACTCCACGGTCACGGGGCCATTAAGGAGCCCCCAAACCGTCTCCTCGCGCCCCCCAACTCGGGGTCGCAGAGAGGTCCACGAAGTGTCTTTAACACACACACTGTGTTCTGGATCTTAATCGCAAAACTGTTCAAGTCACTAGCACTAGCACTGGGTTTCGGCATCCTCTTCAAATCTTCTAGCGTCTTATCTATTATAACTTCTGGTCGCCCGAAGCATTGTTCCAGAGTCTTCATTATGACGTCTGGGTCGGTGGCCGTATGTAGTAAGGCCACTACGACGTCTCGTGCTTCGTTCCTGAGGCAACTTCTAAGCCGCTGGAGGTTCTCTGCCGGTGACACGTTGTACATGCTGGTCGTGTCGTAGTACGATGCCTTGAAGGGTAACCACTCGCTGACTGCGCCGGAGAAAACGGGTAGATCCGTGTGTCGTAGTCTTGGTCTCGCCATCTTTTCCAGCGTCGCAGCCAATTGTTCGATGCTGTTTCTGGCTTTCGTTGGCGTCGGTGACCGACCACGTGGCATCTGTTTTCTATCTTCTCTCGCATCTGTGCCTCTACCTTCCTCCCCCCGTAGGTCGTTGGGGTTGTTGCGCAACCACTGATCCACTTTCTGGTGTGGGTGTCCTTCCGCATCTTCGTGGACGCTCTCCTGTTCGTCCTGGATTATTGACGTCTCGGCGGCTAATCTTTTCCTTACTAGATCCGCCTCTATTTCTTATTCTTTTCTTCTAATTGCTGCTAGCCTTTCAGCTGCTTCTAGCTCCGCTAGCTTAATCCGCGTCGTCGCACTCGTCGTTGATCTCACTGACCGCGGCGGTGATACCATCTGTCTGCGTTCTGACGATGGCCCTGCGGTCACGACGTCCGCTGTGGTAGCGCGTCCCTCCGCTTGAGGTGACGCTGGAGGATCCAATGACAGTCTCCTTGCCCGTTCTTGCTCGATGATTTCCAACTCCCGGCGCCGTCCCGCCGTCTCTGCTGCGTCGATCTGGCTACGTGTCACGACCATGGCTGAGCCTCTTGTGGCACCTCGACGTATCAGGCGACCCGGTTTCGTAGGATTCAACGACGTAATCCGGCTCGAAGGACCAGACGATGTTGTGGACTGTATTAATTTTCGTGGGTTGTGGTGCTCTTCAATAAAACACCTTCGTACTCTTCGATCTTTATTGACCCTTCACAATATCTCCATAGGTGGCTTGCTCACTGGTTATCCTTCTTGTTTAGGAGACTATTCCGATCACTGATCACTTTTGACTACGATTTTTGCTTCGGGAAATCGCGACGCCCCCGTCAGGGGGCGTGGCGAGCGGACCCAGGGCTATGCCCCCCGGCCGCGGAGTCCGTTTAGGTGGCCCGTAAATACGGGCCTCTCTTCGGGTCGGCGACAATGGCCTGTCAGATGTAGTTACGTGCGTGAGTTGCGCACGTCTGTGTTATTGGTTGCTATGTGTTATTCTGTAGGCGCGCCACAGGGCCCACTCACGACCCTGCTTGCTTCACGGCACTCCGGCGGTCAGTCCCTGCCAGGTGAGACCCCCAGTTGCCCTGGGGGAAGCCCAGCAGAGGACGACCAGCGACAGGTGGTGCCGACTCGACGCTCCTACAGAGTTACGGATGTAACATGTAACCCCCGCCCGTCCTGAGAAACCATCTATGTACGGTAACCACTTCAGGCTAAGGGGTCGTGATGTATGTGTGGGCGGTATTGAACTGTAGAGTAACACCGCCCAGTGATTACGCGTACCGCGGCCCGCGCTGCGCGTACGCGTGTATATGTTTGGCGTCTGTTTAGTGGTGATTGTCTGCCGCCGCGTATGCGTACCTATATTAACCTAGCATACGCTACGCGACGAGTGTGTGTAGGGGGTGCAGTATTATTGGGTAAGGTGAGCCGCGTGTAACCTGGGTGCGGCTCACCTGTGAGGTCAATCCGGTGGAGTGGGGTCACAGGTCCGCTACCAGGTCGCGGGGGAAGGGTTTCGCGTCAGGGGGGCGCGCGTGCCAGGGCGCGATGTCCTTGACATGCGTCAAGTCGGACGCGTCGGCACGCGCGAACATACCCTTCGCGAGGCGCCGCACAAACTCATCCAGGCTCTCAAGCCTGAGGTCCCTCCGGATGACATCGTTCCTCACGTAGCGAGGAGCGGCAACTATTGTCCGCAGCGCAAGATTTTCTTGCGCGCGGAGCGTCTTGCGGTGCGCCTCACTAGTGAGGGCGAACCATGCCGGAGCGGCGTACGTCAGTAATGGCCGTATGTACAACTTGTACACGGCCAGTTTGACGCGCGCCGGGATGCAGGATGAGAGCACTGGTTTGAGCAGGTGGCGGGCAACCCTGCCCCGTGCGGCGACCGAGCGGACGTGTGGCCCCATGGTGAGCCGGCGGTCGATCGTCACCCCCAGGTACTTCACCCGGGGGGACCACTCGACGGCGGCTCCCAGGAGTCTCAGGGGTGGTGGGACGGACGCACGCCCGAATACGATCGCCTGCGTTTTTCCCACGTTCACCGACAGCCGCCACTTGGAGAGCCACTCGGGAAGGAGCTCGAGCACACGCTGCATCTTGACGGCCGCGTACTTCGCATTAAGCGATGTAGTGATGTACGCGGCGTCGTCAGCGTAGAGCGCGAGCATCGCTTCCGAGGTAGTGGGGATGTCGTCGGTGTAACGTGAGTAGCACGCAGGCGACAGGCAGCTGCCCTGCGGTACACCCGCGAGCACAGGGCGGGGGGCGGATAGCGTCCCGTCAACCACCACCCGGAAAGTCCTGTCGGAGAGGAAGGTAGAGACCACCTTTACAACGCGACGGGGCGCGCCTGATGTGGCCAGTTTGTAAATCAGGCCGTCGTGCCACACACGGTCGAAGGCCTTCTCCATGTCGAGGAGTACTGCAACGGCACACTCTTTCTTGTTAAGAGCGGCCGTGACGTGGTGCAGTACCCTCGACAGCTGGAGCGTCGTGCTGTGCTCCGCCCGGAACCCGAATTGCCCGGGCCGCGGCGCGATGTGAGGCTGGAGATGTCGCAGCAGGAGTGCCTCGAACACCTTGGAGACCGTCGGCAGCAGTGTGATCGGCCGATAGCTCTCCGGCTTCAGTATGTTTTTTCCCGCCTTGGGCAGCATTATGACGCGCCCCTCCTTCCAGACAGCGGGGAAGGTCCCGGTGCGCAGTACCGCGGTATACAGGCGCGCCAAGGCCGCTACCATTCGGTACGGCAGGTGGCGCAGCGCTGTATTGGTTATACCGTCAGCACCGGGGGCCTTCTTGGGCTTGGTGCGGAGGATGGCGCGTCTGACTGCGCCCGGCGAGAAATATACTGGTTCTTCATCGGGAGCTATCGGCGCTGCGAAGTAGTCTCCCAGGTGTTTCTCAACTGCTGCGACATGGTCGGTGTCGCTGGTCGGGTTGGGGCGGAACTGACGCTCCAGGTGTTCTGCGAAGACCTCCGCCCGGTCCTCTGCGGTGTACCTCAGCGCCCCGTCGCTGTTGAGTAGCGGTCTTACCGGGGCTGGGGTGTTCTTCAATTGGCGACATAGTGTATGTAATGAGGGCCAACTCTCAGTTGTGGCCTCAATTCTCTCCTCCCAGCCCTCGGCGGCGTGCGCCTTAAGCTCGGCCTTCACCTTCTCCGCGAGATGGTTAAGTTTCCTCTTTAGCGTGGGGCATCTTAGCTGTTGCCACTGCTTGCGTAGTCGCCTCTTCTCGGCGATCATCTTGCTGAGCCGCGCCGGCAGGGGCGGCAGTAGCCCTCTCCCCTGTGGCTGTGTGCTTGTCGCCGACTGCAAGGCGCTCTGTACGCAAGCAGTGACGTCATTTGCCATGGCGTCTACGCCCGCGGAGGTTGCAATAGGCCGAGCCGGCGTGGTGGCCTCTACTTCCTCTGCGAACTTCGTCCAGTCTATGCGTCGACGTGGCGCTAGCGGTTTCAGGTGGGTCAGCGTCCCCGATAGGACGACAAGTACAGGTTGATGGTCCGACTGTAACTCGTCGTCGATCACCAGCTGGGTGATCTGGCTGCACAGCCCCCGATGAATCACGATGTCCAGCACGTCCGGCATATTCGCCGGGTTGTCCGGATAGTGGGTGGGCAACTCCGGGCCGGACACCGTGTAGTCGGAGGCTTCCGCGTCCGCGAAGAGCCGTCTGCCACCCGCGTTGGTCCGCACCGAGTTCCACGCCGGGTGCTTGCAGTTAAAGTCGCCGGCGAGGACAACAGCGCGCGGCGCGCCGTACAGTAGGCCCCGCAGCTCAGTTAGGTCCATGGGAGCCGCGGGGGGCTTATAGCACGCGTACACGTCGATGTCCTCGCCAGCCACGTGCAGCTGCACACCCAGCGCGTAAAAAGTGCCGAGCGATGGTACGGGTAGCTCCTGATGGACGACTCTTCGCCTCACAAGTACCGCCAGACCACGGTACCGGGAGTGGGAGGCTGACCGTTCGTCCTTCCTATAAACGAGATATCCCGGGAATCTGACCTTGTCCTCCGGTCCCAGGAAGGTCTCGCTTATTAGCGCCACGTCGACGTCCTGTTCCCTCAGGAGATGGCGGAGGGGGGCGACCTTTCCCCTAAGGCCGCGGGCGTTCCAGTGAACCATCCTCAACGGCCTAGCCACGGTAGATGAGTAGTAATCTGGCCAGGCCGTCGAAGATGACGGTTTCTACATCCTGACCCTGCCTGATGGCCTTAATAAGGCCCATCAATAGTTCAATGGCACAGGTCGTGAACTCCTTTGTAGTCTCGGTCTTGGTTTTCGTAGTTGGGGCACCGGTGGCGCCGCGGTTGGCTTGAGCCTTCTGTCGCGGCGCTGTACCGGCGCCGGACTCTAATGTGCCAGGAGCCACGACCTGCCTATCCTTTGGGGCAGGGTCGGCGACCTTAGGCACGTCTTCCTGAGTGGCAAGGGGTTCTGTCGGCTTCTTGCCTTTCCCCTTGCCCCCGCGCCCCTTCTTCCTCCGCTTAGACGAGGTGGCTTGAGCGCGGTCGGTGGGCCCGTTGGCTGCCGCCATTAGGGTTGCGGCGTCAGCGTCGGCGTCGACCGTAAGCGGCCTCTCGGTGGCCGCTTGTGGCCGGCGCGCTCTGGTCGAAATGGCGGCAGTCCCCGCTCGCCTGTTCTTGAGTTCCGCCTGGAACACGGGGCACTTGGTGTTGCATGCGGGGTGCGGACCGCCACAATTTGCACAAGTGGCGGGCTCCTCCCGCGGACGTGGGCAATCGCGTGCCACGTGTTCCCCGCCGCAGCGCACACAGGCGAGCGGTCGGTGGCACTGATGGGAGCTGTGCCTGAATTTTTGACACCGGTGACATTGAGCGGGCCCACGTTTTCCCCGCCAAGCCTCAATCTTGACACCGCGCATGTTCATGAACACGGCGGTGTCATAGATGTTTCTGACCTCGGGCGTCCTTTTGAGTATTGCGTGGAACACGCAGCCGGGTCTTCCCTGTGCGCCCTTAATATGGCGCACGTACTCCGGCTCGTATCCCAACGCCCGGAGTTCCTCGTCTATCTCCTGAGGGTCTGTGTCCGCTGGCAGCCCCCGGATGGCAATCTTCACGCTTTTGTCCGCTGGCAGGGAGTATGCGAACCAGGACACGCCGCTCTCCTTTTCCAGGCCGGTAAGGTATCGCTGGACCAGCCGATACTCATCCTCGGTGTCGGGGGTGAATCGTACCCCCGTCCCGTAGGGGCGAGCATTAGGCGGCCGGCCCAAGCGCTCCCTGAGGGCCCGGAAGTGAGCGGCCCAGTTCGGTAGTTTCTCCACTACCAGCGGCGGGTAGCGCTGCTTCTTCGGTTTCTTCGTGGTTACGACCGGCTCGGACCTGGGTGAGCCAGGGGTAGCAGCGGGGGGAGCGGTGGTACCGGCGGACACAGTTGTTGTTTGATCCTCCTCCTCCATTGGCGTCGGCGTCGGTGTAGGCGAGCGCGGCGGCGTGCGGCGCACCGCCTGGGCAAAGGTGGGCGAGGCCGACTGCCCCCCCCCGCGCGGCGCGCTGGTGCGCTGAGGTCGCGGTGGGTCGAGGCAGTACCGTTTTGCCTCAATGGTCTCGCCCGAGCTTCTACGCCGCCGCTGTGGCCGGGCCTCGAGTGCAGACTCAAAGCCGAACCCAAGCTGCGGCGGCGTTGGTGAGGCCGGCGACTGCCGACCTGATAGGTCTCTTCCCTCGGTGGACCGGCGCCCGGATCGCGGGGTCGTATCTCGCGACACGTCCCCGCGACCGGACCTGGCCGAGTCCCCGGACGCCAGTGACGTGCTCGAAGAGCACGCCGATAGCGCGGCGGGGGAGTCGAAGGCAGAGGCCCTCGGAGGTGCCGGCGACTCAGGCACCAGTGGCGCCCTATGCGACGGTCTACGAGTGCCGCCCGCTCTGGCTGGCCACTCAAGCTCCGCCCCCGCCGGTCCCGCCAGTTCGCTCAGCAAGCTGTGGGTGGCGGGCGTGGCGGTGCCCGGAGCTGGCACAGCTTGAGCCGATGCGGGCCCAGCTTGAGCGGGCGGTGCTGTTTGCTGCGTCGGCGACACAGCTGGGCGCGACAGGGGTGCGCGGGTGTGCGCAGGTGTCATTGAGGTTCGCGTCGGCGGCGCGCTCTGCGCGGGCAGCGCGGCGGCGCGCGCTGGCGCCGCGGCCCGCGCAGCGGGCGCAGCCGGGCGCGCGGGTGCAGGTACGCGGACTGGCTTAGGGGGTGCACGCACTTGTTGCGTGCGCCCCTGGGTGGCGGCCGGTCCCGGTGCCTGAATAGGCACTGGCCGGAACGCTGCTGGGCGGACGGGCACCGCGTGCTGCCGACCCGACGACGGTGCCGGCGCAACGCGCGCAGGCGCCGATGTCGTCGGTGGGCCGGCTGCCAGCACGGCGCTGGTACCACCCTCTCTCATCTTACGAGCTGTTGTTTGCCCGGCCGGTGTCGGAGCGGACGGCGCGTTGCCCGATTTGGGCAGTGATGCAGAGACTGCGCTGCCCATTTCGGGCAGCGATACTGCCCGGTCCATCACCGGACGGGTCTCTTCGGGCCCGGTGTCGCGGCCGAGAGAGCCGCGTGCACCGGGTTTCTTCGGCATTCTATTATAATGCCGGATAAAATAAAATAAAACACTCACAGGAACACTTAATTGTTAATAGTTAAGAATAAAAATAGTTAAAAATAAAAAGTTCACTCTTTTAAGGAATCACTGGTAAAAACATGTGGTTGCCGCGATCGCAACGGCGGCGGCGGGCCGCCGGGTGGCGGGGGCGAGGGCTCCCGCCTGTGCCCGTGCCGGTCAGGACTCGGCACCGGCACAGACGAGTAGCTAATGAGACGATCCGCGCGGCTTAGCTGGTCTCAGTGAGCACCCGGGAGCTCGGAACTGGACGACTGCTGTGGACCACTGGCTGATCCACGATTTTTGTGAGCAACCCACCTTCTTAAGTACATTTCTACCTGGGTACAAGTTGTGCTAGGGGCGCGACATGGAGCTTTTTGATCAGCCAATCCTGATTCGGCTTTGATCACGCGATGTTTTTATCCCTTTCTAGTCCTTGTCGCACCTCTTTACAGCCAATCACAATACGTTTTATTAACCAATTAAATCAAAGTTTACATTTTAATACTTATTCTACTTATTCAATCTACTTATTGGTATTTTACATGTTTTTATTTAATCAACGCGATGTCGTCCGTAACAGTAGCCTATGTTCTTTCTCAGGGTCTAAAGATTGTTTGTGCCAAATTTCATCAAAATCGGTTGAGAGGTTTAAGCGGGAAAGCGTAACAGACAGACAGACAGACAGACCGACAGACAGACAGACAGAGTTACTTTCGCATTTATAACATTAGTATGAATTACTAGTTTTGACTACAATGCTATCCAAATTCTATTATTACGAAATCGATTTTTTTGAAAGATTCTAATCCTTCCAGCTCTTAGACTATTTCAACAGGTTCTCCAGACGTACAATTACAAACAAAATTGTCTCTGTAGTGAAGAAACACTAAAAATTGTTTCAAATTATTTTCGACCATAAGATTATAATAATTAACGTATCATTCATCGAGACACAATCGTTAAACAAGAATTGAGTATTTGCTCAACCATGTTGTACCCTGAACCAGTCGACAGACCTCTAGCTTGTTCCAAGTCTCTATCATAACGAACTAAGTCGAGAGGTCTTATAAACCGGTCCATAACCCACCAGTGCAAAGGCCTAGCGATTCTAATGAAGTGTATGAAGGTATGGGTCTGGTAACCTGGTGAAGTAAAACTACTTTCACTTGGTACATTTTGCAATTGACCTTATTGTGGAGTTGCTGAGCTGATTGTGACAATTATATCAGTGCAACGCATGCAGGAAGTGTTGCTAAGTGTATCACATATTAAAATGCCGACGATTTTATTTAAATGGGTTGAGGATAATGAAAAAGTTTTATATGTTCTTGCGAAAGAGTTCTTAATACAAGGCGTATCTTTGCGACAAAAAGTTTGTAAATCTCCTTTTTTGTTCCCATTTAACCTTAAAGTTTCAGCAAAAAATATTGAAAATATAGTGAAGGAATTTGAAGATTGTATTAACTTCAGATGCTGGCATCTGTACATCACACTTTTTCTCGGTCGACCCCCAAAGTTGGCAGGGCTTGATCTTGAGCTCATATTTTTTACAGTTCTGTTCTATGATGTCAACAAACGAATCATGAATCTTGGTAATAAGGTGATCGTGACAATAGCAGAAAATACTACTACTGCGTTTTTGCACACCCCTTCCCACCCATTCTCCTCAGGAAGCCCATTAGGCCATTTTGGGGAGACTCCCGGGGATATGCCGTACATTATTATATACCTTATGCGTTGAGGCTTTCCAGAATTGGTATTTTAAGAGAAACCAGAACCACCCCTATATGCGGATGGTGATTACCGTGGTGGTTTTAGTGAGGTACAAATCCCACACTCCCCGACCTCACTTCCCGGAGGTCGGGTGCCTTTTGAAGTTTTCCCCCGAAAACCAGGCGTGATCCTTCCCTACTTTCCACGAGTCCTATGGCAATGTTTTAAATGATGGACTCAAAACTCAAAACTCGTATCAAAATCCATAATGTTCCATTAAGTGATAATTTTTAAACGACCATAAAGACTCTTAAACTTAGTTAAGGGTCCAGTTGTGTCTCTCGCCAAAATATCTTTGGTAAAATTGAGAGGACGTCAAGACCAGGTGATTTTTAAAACGAAAAACCAGACCATTTCTTCTGTTTATTATTCCGTAAAGGTCTATTTAGAAAAGTGATGTTTTTGGACGATGGCCAATGCCGCCGTGGACCATGAATAGGATTATCATTTAAAATATGGCGTCTTTTTTGTTTTTGGCTCACGTAAATAATTTCTACTCATTTTAAGCAATTTAAAGCTGTATTTTCAACATTTCTACTTTTATATTCCATTTATGTTCGCTGTCAGAATTTTTTGTTGCACTTAACCTTGCTTTATAAATCTGCAAGAAGTGACGATGTTGCATCAGCACAAAATACATCTCAATCTAGATATTTACAGGTCTCTTTCATTTTCAATTCAATAAGTCGATGCGATTTCTTTAAATATTCTACCTAGCCTTTTCAAGAACGTTGAAGTCTGCTTTCAATCTAATCAGATGCAGCAGAATATTGGTGTCTTATCTTTACAACCCGGTTATTAGGTACCATTTTTTTTTTGTTTTGGATGGGAAATCATAAAATTGCCTCCCGCTCTGGGCGGAGTGGACAAGCGTGTCAGATGTTTACTGACTAAAACCCACCCATGTTTTTTAACTAGCGCAAGGGCCACGGTTTCTTTTTTAACTAACCCGCAACCCTAACCCAGGAGCCTTCGGTCCTCGTGGACCCCGTCACGATGTGTTGACGGCGCTTTGAGGCGCGCGTGAAACAAAACGCGCCGTCGACCCGGTCCTGCTCCTTACCAATTGCAATTTACAGATCTTTTTTATTGTCAATTCAATAAATTGATACGATTTCTAACATGTTCTGTCTAGCCTTTTCAAGTACCTTGAACTTTGCTTTCAATCTAGTCGGATGCAGTAGAATATTCGTATCCTAACTCCACAACCCAGTTACTGGGTACCCTTACCCCTTTAGAAAGGCTGGTTATCAGACTATTGGGGCCCAGACGACCCGTAACGACTAGCTATCAAAGGTCTACAGACGATAGGCTAAGGGCTTAACGTGCTCTTCGAGGCATGGACGTTCTTGGTTTGTAAAGATAGTAAACCACGGACCAAAAGCGGTAAGCCAAGCCTTTCCTGATCGATTGACAACAGCCACAAAAACCCTTATATCACAAAATACATCTATACTATTATAGTTTTTATTTGCTTCGACTTAAGCGACTTCCTTCGCGTAAAAATTCAAATTCCTCTGGTCACCACACCAAACAAACCACCCTGTCGCATTGCATCTCCAGCCCGTACTGTAACTTCGTTTTCGATTAACGTTCTTTTTACTTTTCCTTTTAGCACGACTTATAAGAGTCCTAGCTTGTTACCACCTTCCTCAAGGACTTGGCTATCAAACGCAAAGTTTTTCAAATCCCACTGGCAGTTTTAGAAATGAGTGCGTTCAAACAGACGACAAAATATACAAAATTTTGAATTGTCAAGGTCAGTCAGAAAGATGAAGCTGGTAGTGGTAGAATATTGGTATATATTACACGTATATATTACACTACTACGATACCAATACACTGTGCTCTCTGTAATATAATATTGAGATGTACAAAGCACAGGTCCGTTCGTGTGTAGAGTACTGCAGTCATATTTGGGCTAGTGCTACTAAATGCCAACTGGTAAGTTTAGATTCAGTGTAGAGGCGTGCAAAGGGGCTAATTAGCGATCCAGATTTGTTCGAAACGATCCCCAAAGCACAGGCAAAGAGTAGCCAGTTTGTCGGTTTTCTATAGGACGCATTTTGAAGAGTGTGCGAGGGAATGGCATAAATTGATTCCCCCATCTTCGTTCTATCCACCCTTTCGTTGTTGACACCACTACGATCCGGACGAAGCGTTTCACCTCGTCTTTTATACCGCGTACATCGTGGGACTGGAACAATTTTCCAGTGGCGGTGTTTTCGTCTTACTACAATGTACCTAAGTGTCTTCAATTCTAGAGTGAATATTGCATCACTCTCATCAGCCAGGATTGCGGTCAAACACTAAAATTATAAAAAAAGAAATTTACTATCTTTCTTTCTGCATTATGGTCGCCAGTTTGATTCTCGTGTCAAATCAAACATTATATATTTGGTTTTCTTCCAATATAAATATTTCCAGCATTTATTTCAAGCAAACATTTTACTGATGTTTTAAACCTCAAGATCGTTATCAAGCACTTCGTCATTTCGTCAGTCAGTAAGCAAGTTATTATGTAAACAAATTTAACAGGCCATAAACAGAAGGGGAACCCTAAAATTTTATGTACGAGACGCCACAGGTGTAAACGCCTTTGGACCAAAAACGGGTACACCTGTTTCTTAAATCTTTACGCAATAAGATTTAAATGTGAACTTCAATGGTTTTAAAACACGTAATAATATTATGTTAAAACCAAATGAAAATGAAACTGTGTCACAAACGAGATCATTGCAATGTTTTGTTCGTACGTTTTTAACGGTACGGTTTTTTGAAATGTCAATTGATAATTTAAACATGATGTAAATCTACAAACCCGCACTGGGCTAGCGTGGTAGATTACGGCCGACTACTTCTCACCAAGAGGAGGCCTGTGTCCAAGTATGGAAACATTATAGGCTGAATATATTATGTATGTAATCGTGGTGCTGTGAGAGAGAATGAGAATGCTAAGAGGGATATGTGGTGTTACACGAATGGATAGAATAAGAACTGAGTACATAAGAGGAAGTCTGAAAGTGGCACCGGTAGCTGAAAAGTTGTGTGGAAATCGGTTGTCATGGTACGGGCATGTGTTACGGAGAAATGAGGAGAATGTCGTGAGGAGAGTTTTAATTATGAATGTTGATAGCTATAAGAGTAGGGGAAGACCAAAGAAACGATGGATGGAATGTGTGAAGGATGATATGGCTAAGAAGGGGGTGACTGCCGAGATGGCTTCTGATAGGGATGTATGGAAGAAAAAGACATGTTGCGCCGACCCCAAATTTGGATAAGGGCAGGAGAATGATGAATGATGAATGGTGGTGCTGTTATATAAACAACGCGATATTTAATATCACGTCCTGCGTATCCTATCAGCTATACATTACAGGAACTGATGATGATGACGATGATGTACCAAATAAGTGGCTGAATTCTTTTTTTTAATTTTACACTAATGCTTAACCGCAATCTCGCCTTTTTTTTTTTTTATACGAGTGAAAATGCGTTACGCACCGTACCCGCCGCTAGCTAGGCGACAGGCGCGTGTGGGACTCGCCCGGCCGGAGCCGGGAATACCCACTAAAAACACTCGGTTCCCTCGAGCCCTGCGTTGAGAGTGACCCGGGCTCGGCCCGAAGATCTGACTCCGGGCCACTCTCAGGGCTTACCGGCCTAATGTAGGCCGGTTTCCGCGCCTAGGGAGGATTACCCGGGAATGGATAATCCCCAGATGTGGTGACCAGTGCAATGCGCGTGCGGGAGCTACCCACACACGCTGGTCACACTCGGAACCGCAATCTCGCCTGATGGTAAGCAGTGATGCAATCACTGATGGTGAAGCGCATTAGTTTATTAAGAGCCTATGCTGATAAATATGCTATGCTTGTATAACTGAATGAATAGGAAGAAAGGTGGCAGTTGAGCGAGGTGATGCAATGTTAAGCCCAACAACACGACCATCGATGCTGCACCAGAGGGAGATTGATGTGAAGACCTTCTACGATCAAACTCCCGACACAACAACATTTGGCGCATCGTACCCGGCACACATCACAACACAATTGCTTAGACCCGCCCTCCGCACGGCTTCACCAGACATCATGCCAGAACACGACGAATCGCTTGACCGCAAGAGTTTGTCTGATGGCTTGTTAATTCAGCCGAGGTTATGGTCTATCATCGAGAAAATCCGATTCTCAGGCGAGAATCCGGCAACTTATTTGGTATCTCCATTTAGATTGCTATGAACACGCTAAGAAGAAAAGATGTTAAAATCAATTTTGCACCGTTTTGCTTCATAATAATGGAATTGTCTATATATGCGTCATGTATCCAGCAAGTAACGTATTTTCTTTTTCACTAAGTAATCGGTGTTTTGCTCCAATCTGGTGCTTTTTCTGCTATGCATTTACGGTTTTCTAAAAGAGCGGTTACCGTACTTAATGACCGTAGTGACAAACTGTCATGAAAATGACGAGAGCGACAAAAATTTAAAATCACTAGATTCGCCCGAACGCGTCAGAAGATAGTCACGTTTCTGTTTCGTTTTTGGATAACACCTGTTTGGATAGCTGTCATATGGCAAATAGTTTAATATGATGATCTGAGTTTCGTAATGTTCATGGCACTCTTGCTTAACACACTATTACAATCACTTTGAATCATTTTCAATTATATTGCTAATTCATTGTTCAAAATGTGTGTCTCTGCCCAACAAAGTACCTATTTGTTTCTAAATAATTATAAACTAGTGCTTGACTGCAATCCCGCCTGATAGTAAGCAGTGATGAAATCGTTGATGGTAAAGCGCACTAGCTTATTAAGCCTATTCACTCAAACAAATTGAGTGAATAGGAAGGAAGACGGCAGTTGAGCGAGGTAATGCAATATTTAATCCAACAACAGGACCAACTGTGCTGCGCCAGAGGATTGATCTGGAGACCCTCCACGACCAAACTCCCGACACAACAACATTTGGTGCATCGTACCCGGCACACACCGCAACACAACTGCTCAGACACGTCCACTGTACGGCTTCACCAGACATCATGCCGGAACACGACGAATCGCTTGGCGGCATGACTTTGTCTGGTGGGTGGTATCTTATGACGGCGGCTGATGTTGTTGCCTACCACCGAGAAATAACGCAATGAATGTTGTTGAACTGTCAAAATGAAACCCATTGCTACTGATAGTGTGTTACGCAATTACCCTGCCGGTCTATTTTGTGACCATCTCACCAGAAAACTTAGAAGGAGTTAGCTGTCATTCCAAATAACAAGGCGAGTACGAAACTTGGGAATCACAGATTCCGTTGATTTTTATATAAATGTTGTAGAGTAAGAAGTCTCCCCTCAATTACTAGGTAACATTGTAAGACGCACCTCACTTTCATTTTCGAGAAAAATGAATTTAAAGTTTAAACCATTCAGTGCCGAACCCACCTATCTACGGACAAATTGCCAAAATTTCGTTGATGATTCCGTTGATTCCCAAGTTTGGTAGTCTCCTTGTGAGAATAGGGATTATGACTATTGATAGTTCAATTCAGCTAACTTTGCGTAATGAGATTTTAAAGATTCGGTCGACAGTATATCAAGTTCTTTAAATCATAACGATGAATGCAGTCGACATTTACAACTCGACTGCCAGTTCACCTTGGGTAGTTAACGACATATAGGTAAAAACACTTCGACGAAGGCTGATAGACTTTAATAGAGATAATTGGAATCTTATGGAGCAATGTTTTCTGGATTTGCTTGTGTTATTATAGCTTTGCCTATAACTAAAAATGCGGTTCAAAAATATCGAAATCGAATCGAATCGAAAGTCGTGGTGACTTATTGGTTAAAACACCAGCCTCTCAAGTATGAGTGTGCGGGTTCGATTCCAGGTCAGGCAAGTACCAATGTAACTTTATAAGTATATCTTGGACACCAATAACAGATAACAAGGTGAAGGAAAACATCTTGAGGAAACCTGGACTTTAAGTCTAAAATCGCCAACCCGCAATGAGCAAGCGCAGTGATTACGCTCAATCCTTCTTGGTATGAGAGGAGACCTGTGCCCAGCAGTGGGACGATAAAAAGTTTGATGATTATGATGAAAAATCATCATCAATCCAGCGTTAATCCCAGTCGCATCCGAAGCCTTTTCAGCTTTGGAGTCTGGGGTCCGCTTTACCAGTCAAACTGCTGATATGGCTAAACTTCGACATTTTCCGTGAAGCGACTGCCGTCTGACCTCCACAACCCGAAGGCGACATCGAAGCATTGCAGTTAGACCAATTGTTGGACTTTGAGGGCTCCAACAACCCGTAACGACTGCCACTAGATGTTCGTATGGCAACCGGGACCAACGGCTTAACGTGCTTTCCGAGGTACGACAAGACCAGTGCAAATATTCATATTCATGCATACAAATATTTGCACTGTGCGGGGATCGAACCCGCGCCACCTTGCGCAGCGGCCGCGTCCGCTACCGCTACGCCACGGAGGCTGTCAATTATGATGAAAAATGCGATGTGGTAATCTATAAAGCCATCGGCACTGATTCTCTTGTTCAAATACTAAACTAAATTTAAATTCAGTGAATCTTTTTACTTTGAGAAGACTTTAGTTTAGGAACAAGCTTTTCGAGACCAATGTGAGTACAATGGGTAAATAAATGCTTTTAACTTTTGCTTTAAATTTTGATTCAAATGTTTGTCAAAATTACTTCGAAACACTCAAGAAGTGTTGTTCCACATCCGTTTCATGCACTCGTGTACGTCCAAAATGGCGTTAACTATCGTCAAACTAAAAAAAGCTTTATTTCAAATTACAATTACAAAATTATGGCCTTGTTTCTTTTTTTCCTTATGAGTTCGAAACCACCGGCTCTCAGTGAGCCATAGTTTTGCATTCACATAGACCATAGTTTATTTCCAACCTCAACCCTCACATAAGCAGTCAAGGGTTTTCTATGTCCTTCGAGCCGTATCATCGACTCCCAGTATTCAATCAAAGAGTTTCAAAGAGAATTCCGAAGGTAAGCGAAAAATTCTAAGAATATTTTAGTGTAAAGCAAAAGACATAAATAATATTTTAGTTTAAGATAAGATAAGATTTTTATTTCTTAAAAATGTTTGTGAACATTTCCTGTATCGTGGGTGCGTTTACAAACATATAAACTCACATACACAGACAACCAAACCCAGAACAACTACTTGCAAGTCATACAAATATTTGTTCCGTGCGGGAATCGAACCCGCGACACCCAGCGCAGCAGTCGAACCTTTAACCACTACGCCAACCGTAGAAAGTGTATACAAAAATAAACTTAATAAGATGCTGACGTGATTGTCACTACGTATTGTGCAAAATAGCAGATTCATACAATACATAAAATCCTGGAAGTATTTAGGGGAGGCCTTTGCCCAGCAGTGGGTATAGGAAAAATTCTTTTTTTTTTTTAATATTTAAATCCTATCTCAACAACTCAACGTTTCTATAAACTCTCCAGCAATTTATGTCATACATAGACAGGACATTTCGATTTCCTTTCAGCACATCTTCCCGTCAACCGTTATATCTTCAACTATCACCAGGTATACGAACAGCAAAACCTTGCAAAAATGGTGAAAGAATAGTGCTTCACTACAATTATGATTTTTTAAACCAGCTTTTGCACGAAGTCTATTGTGAATTCAATTAGTTTGTAATACATACAATACGTGTTTCTAATAAAGTAAAGGAATATCCGTTTGATCTAAATGAGTAAGAAAATTTAATATAAAACTAAAAGTCACCACCCATATATTTTTTTTTTCTAATAATTATAAACTAGTGCTTGACTGCAATCCCGCCTGATGGTAAGCAGTGATGTAATCGTTGAGTGTAAAGCGCACTAGTTTACACTTAAAAAACTTAGGAATAGGAAGGATGACGGCAGTTGAGCGAGGTGATGCAATGTTAAACCCAAGACCAACACGACCAAACGCAACCCTCTAGCGCAGCATGCGCTAGAGGGAGATTGATCTGGAGACTCTCCACGACCAAATTCCCGAGACAACAACATTTGGCGCATCGTACCCGCCACACATCGCAACACAACTGCTCAGACCCGTCCTCCGTACGGCTTCACCAGCCATCATGCCGGAACACGACGAATCGCTTGGCGGCAAGACTTTGTCTGGTGGGTGGTAACTTCCGCCGGCAGCCGATGTTATGGCCTACCACCGAGAAAAATACAATAATACCATATTTACAATTACGAATTTTGAGTCACCGAAATTATTGAACAATATAAACTCTCTTTTCTGAATAAAATATCGTATGACTCACCAAAAGGAAATGGGCGTCAATCAAATTTTAGAGTTACTACATCGAAAACTGAGTGAAAGTACGTTCACCAGTGATTCATGTAGGTAACAAGTGACCTTTAGAACAGGTGTATTTCCTTCCTGAATCTTGTTCTTTAGCGAACTTGTTCACTACACATGTATGTAGATTTTTATGCATCTTGAATGTGGTTGAACATACATGCATCATGTATGAGATCGTAAGATAGCCCTCCGAATCTAGTTTATGCAACAATCCTGAACCTACTTCTTACCTAATTATTATTTCTTATGTCCCTACATAAAAATAATAATTAAAACAAAATCAACAAAGGAAAACAAACCCGAAAAAAAAATCCGTTCTCTCATTTTCGGCCATGAAAATATAATTTATACAAATAGACTATATGTCGGCCAAATTCGATAAAGAATAGGGCTAAACAAACCGTTGTTAGGCAACGAGTAGTTTACACCTAAAAGACAGATGTTAACAACCTTTTCTAGATAGATGATTTTCAAAAAAGTGATAATTCTACTTCCTACTAATGTAAACAGTTTATTTGATAAGATATTTATGATTTGCATAGAACTCTTAACCGATTTGAATGAAATAATATAATATATAAAATACAATAGTATTTTATATATTATATTAATATATTATATTAATATGTTATTTTAATGATTTTATTGAAATATGCTGCAATAGGAATTGTTATTAAATAGTTAGCATGTAGAAGTCGATAATCATATAAATAGCAGGAGATTTGTAAAACGTGAGTTGTGATAACCCTAAGTTAGTTTGTTTATCTCTATTCTTTGTGGAGCTTGACGAGAATATAGGTATAACTTTTTCGGAATGAACGACTCATTTGATAGTTCAAAAGTTGTAAGCTTGCCAATCGTTTCATTGAAATAACCTTTCAGTTGGTTTAGTTAAGGTTTAGTTTTCATTACCCCTGTGTCAGTGATGCTTTCCCTGCTCAATCAATTTCTCCATTGGACGAACTTATTAGTCATGACAATTTTACTGTAGCTATAATTAGGCAGGTCCATTAGGAAACTTGAATGTATTAACTAAAAATACAATGCCCATACAAATTAAGTTTGGTTTTCATCATCATCAGCGTCCACTGCTGGACATAGGCCTCTCCTATTTCTCGCCATTAAACTTGATTTTCAGCAGCTCTCATCTAGTAACTATCAGTCATTCTGCGAAGATCATTTGGTTTTCAGTACTCAGCGGAGAGGCGTGCGAAGAGGCTGATTGACGATCCAGTCTTAACTCAAAACGGTTTCCAAAGCCTGGATCACAGGCGTAGAGTAGCCAGCCTTTAGGTGTTTTGATGTATTTTGATGAGAGTGCAAGGGAATTGCATGATTTAATTCCCCCATCTCTGTTCCACCATTGGACGATCCGTCGTACAGCGAGTTTCCACTCTTACCTTGTTAACACCACTACAATCCAGGCCAAGCGTTTCGCTTCCTCTTTTATACCGCGTACATCGAGAGACTGGAACAATTTGGCAGCGACGGTGTTCCCGTCGGACTACAATTTGAGTGTCTTCAAGGCTAGAGTGAATAGGCTCTTAATCAACTAGCGCGCTTTACCATCAACGACCGCATCACTGCTTATCATGGGAATTGCCATCAAGCACTGGTATATAATTTATCAAAAAACTCTCTATTCTCTGCTTACCCCACTTACGAAAGTAAGCAATACACTTCAATATTTTCTCACATAAAATAGACTAGTTAACCATTAGAACGCGGCCGGTATTACCCACGCCACGGCGAAGGCTTTCCACGGCGAACCGGTACGCTTAGAGTATTGGATTATTTCCTGTACTAAATACCGACCCATATCCGCCTACGATACAGCATTGATGTGGTCAAATATCATTGCGTGGTTTTTTAATGAGCAAAAATAGAATGGATAAATAATTGGTGATCCAGATTTGGTTAAGACCAATCTTTAAAACCCAGAGCACAGGCGTAATGAAGCTATTAAATCATACATTTTGGCATACAAAGCGCAGGTCCGTTTGTGTGTGAGGTACTGCAGCAAAAAAATGTGCTGGACCTGCAAAACGCCACCCGGCGACTTGACTTATGTGAAGGTTCGGTAGTAGGCCATAAAATCGGCTGCTGGTAGAACTTACTACCCGCCAGACAAAGTGTTGCCGCCAAGCGATCCGTCGTCGAGTCATGTCTGGAGAAGCCGTATGGAGGACGGGACTGAGCAATTATGTTGCGATGTGTGCCGAGTACGATGCGCCAAATGTTGCTGTATCGAGAGTTTGGTCATGGAGGGTCTCCAGATGAATCTCCCTCTGGCTCAGCATCATTGGGCGTGTTGTTAGTTTAACATTGTATCACCTCGCTCAACTGCCATCTTCTTTCCTTATTCATTCAGTTTCTTAAGTGAATAGGCTCTTAAAAAACTAGCACGCTTTACCATCAACGATTGCACCACTGCTTACCATCAGACGGCATTGCTGTCAAGCACTAGTTTATGGTTACATATTTTAAAAAAGAGAGAATTGTGAAGAAGCTAATTGGTGAGCCAGATTTGGTAAAGAACAATCCTAGTAGTAGTAGAGTAGCCAGCCTTTCGGTATTCTATAGGGTGTATTTTGGAAAGTTTGCACGGGAATAACTTGACTTAATTCCGCCATTTCCGTTCCATTATTTGACGACCCGTCGAATATTCACCCTTACGTTTTTGACACATCCTACGATCTGAATTAAGCATTTTGTGTCGTCGTTTATACCGCATACATCGATGGCTTGGAAGAATTGGCCTGAAGCGGTCTTCCAGTCTCATTATAGTTTAAGTGTCTTCAAGGCTGGAGTGAATAAATAGGCTCTTAATAAAGTCCGCTTGACTATTAACGATTGCCTAACTGCTTATAATAAAGCGGGAATGCAGTCAACCACTTTCATACCAAAAAAAAAAGATATTTGATTTTGATTAGATTTGCTAATTCTATCCTAAATACACTACAAATCTAGATCCACAGATAATAATTAGCTAGTCAAGTAGTGTCTAATCAAGCATAGGTTTTCACAATCACTCGGTACGCTACAGTTCCATATCGATCATCAATCGATTATTTTAAGAGAAGGTATCTTAACGCTACCATTCGATTCTATAAAAACCCAACCATAAAAAGGTGGGTGAAATAAGGTTTCAGTTATTTGTAAATAGTGCAAATTCCTTAGCATTACTTGGAATTACAGCTAAAGTGCCAACCCGCATCAAGTATGACGATTACGCTCAATCCTTCTCTGTGAGGCCTGTGCCCAGAGCCTATGAGAGGAGACCTGTGTCCAGCAGTGGGACGATAAGAAGGTTGCTGATGATGACAGCTAAAGTGTAATTGCCTAATATTGGTTCAACTGCCTGCTCTTTACACTCACTTCTACTAAGTTTTGACAATGAGATAGTTATAGACTCGCAGTGCAGTTCAAAAGTCCTACATCAGACAATTTTGTCAGTTTAAAAGGGATGATGGGGTGAGGGCAGCTTCTAATGTTGTACAAAGCACAGGTCCGTTCGTGTGTGGAGTACTGCAGTCATATTTGGACTGGTCACCTGACCACTTTCAATTGAGTACAGAGGCGTGCGAAGAGGTTGATTGATGACCCTGATTTAACTCGAGACGGTCTCCAAAGCCTAGAGCACAGGCGTAGAGTAGCCAGCCTTTCAGTGTTCTATAGGATGCATTTTGGGAGTGTGCGAGGGATTTGCATGATTCAATTCCCCCATCTCCGTTCCACCATCGGACGACCCGTCGTACGGCGAGTTTCCACCCTTACGTTGTTAACCACTACGATCCGGACGAAGCGTTTCGCCTCCTCCTTTATATTAACTGGAACAATTTGCCAGCGGCGTTGTTTCCGTCGGACTACAATTTGAGTGTCTTCAAGGCTAGAGTAAATAGGCTCTTAATAAACTAGTGCGCTTTACCATCAACGATTGCGTCACTGCTTACCAACAGTCGGAATTGCTTATAATCTATAAAAAATAAAGATGTCTGAATTGACAGTGATAGAATCTCATTAGTCATGCTTTAATTAATTTAAAAAAAAAAACTATGTGCAAACAACACTCTTCTATTACCAAAATTGCCGGCTGGCAATTTAGTCATAGGAAAGCTTCTGGAAAACTGTTTTTTGCCCTAGATTTTGACAAGTTTTTGACATAAGTTTGACGTCGAAATTAGACTGCAATTAGATTTTGATTATTTTTATTCACAGGAATCGGCCTTTTAATAACTTCATTAAAAAAATAATTTTGAATATCTGACAGTTCTATTACACAAAAGTTGTCAAACGCCATTTTTATTTCTCGAATAAAACTTATCTGGCGATAGAATTATCAGGCTAAATCAAATGGATGACCTCCATCTTTCCGACAGATATTTGCTGTCAGCGGAAAGGCAAATTGGGTTATCGAAATGTGACATTTTCGACGCGAAGGCCTGTCGACATGATTGTGAACACTGGTCTTTATTTTGAGTTGGGAAACTAAGATATGTTAGAACATATTTGTCATTATTTTAGAGATATCAATCGATAAAACATTCTCAGTGCTAATCCAGTGTCTAGATTAATTTCCTTAGGCAATACGGACTGGTGTCCGCAATTTCTTCTGCTTCTTCAGCCTATAGAGGCTCACTGCTGGATAAAGGTCTCTCCCAAGGCTTTCAATCCATTAGGGTTTGCCATAATCCCCACGCTTGGCAGGCGGGTTGCGGATCGCAGTAATTTGATATTCCACAGGAGAAGCTCTGCTGCCGGCTTCCCCGGTAAGAGTTCCCTTCGTCGCCTCTTACGACACCCACGGGAGGATATGGGGTGGTACGAACGCGGCCGTTGCGCAAGGAGGAGCGGGTTCGATCCCTGCGCAGTGCAAATTTTTGTATCCATGAATATGAATATTTGCACTGTTCTGGTCGTGCCTCGGAAGGCACGTTAAGCCGTTGGTCCCAGTTGCCATACAAACATCTAATGGCAGTCACTGCAGATTGTTAGAGCCTTCAAAAGTTCAACAATTGGCCTAACTGCAATGCTTCGATATCACCCACGGGTTGTGGAGGTCAGACGGTAGTCGCTTTATGGAAAATATCGAAGTTTAGCCAAAATCAGCAGTTACACTGGTAAAGCAGGCCCCAGACTGCAAAGCTGAAAAAGCTTCGGATGGTATTAACGCTGGCATGACGATGATGACTATTCTAAGCCCGGTACCACACTGGGCAACTTTACTTCATCAATATTCTCCTGCTCTTAGCCTCCCCTCAACTATTTTGTAGTTAGCGCAACGTGTACTTTTTTCCATACTTCTCTGTTAGACGTCATCTCCTTAATCTCCTTTCCATCCATCGTTTCTTTCGCAAGTTCATATTTTGTGAACGCTTAGGTACCCCTTTCTTCATCGGTTTACTGTTTCATTTGTTTAACTTTCAATCCCGTGGAAATATCGGGGTAAAGAGTATTTTATGTTTACCCATACCCTGGAGTAAATCGAGGGTATGTGGAAACATAAGATACTCCAGACGTTTGAGCGTGAAGTAACAAACGTAGGTACACACTCACCCACAATGTTTCGCCTTATAATATTAGTCTCATCCAACAGCCTTATAAAAAAGTACAAAAAAAATCAGAGAGTCCGATTCGAGGCCATAAGGCTTCTATGCCAAAATAATGATTCGACTTTAAAAAAATAATAGTCGCAGCACTGGTATTCTCAGAGAGTGAAAATGTACTCTCTGTGATAGGGCGTCGTGATGTCATGTGCAATTACCGTAAGAAAGTAAGTAAGTCATTTATTTTGCAAATATGGGTACAGTACATGGTGATAGAGTGATAATTGATAAGTTCAGCCATATTTTACCAATAGGCATGCAAAAATTAAAATTTGAAGCTAACAATACTGGAAATTTATATTTAGACTGCTGAACAAATTAAATAATTTGATGTCATAACTTGATAAAAATTACATAATAATGTTACAATATGCCGAAACCAATTATTAACAAGCACGTTACATAAACAATTATTATTGAAAACACAATTTAGAGTCCTTAACAATAAAAATGTCATAGAATACAATTTTCAATATGATGTCGAAGAAGTGTAAAAGAAGAATATATATACATATCAAGCATTATATACGAGGAATGTCTAATATAATGTTTAAGGGGAAAAAAATCAATCACAATAAAAAATAATAATAATAATTAGTATACATCATGATTAGAAAATGTCAGATATAATAATAATAAAAAATAAATGTCAACTGTAATGAAAATGTCAAATAATATGTAAAAAAAAAACCCAATTAAATAAAATAGTAACAAAAATAAAAAAAACATTTTTATATATTCAGATCTCATAACATTTTTTCAAAATTTTTCTCCGTAAGGAACCGTAGGTACATATAAATACTAAAATGTATGTATTTATGTAACATAAAACATAAAAAAAAACCCTTTTGATCCGCGCGAGACATAATCTTTTAATACATCATCATCATCAATCTCTTATCATCCTGTTAATACTGGGTACAGGTCTCCTCTCATACGGAGAAGGATTGAGCGTAATCACCACGCTTGCTCAATGCGGATTGGCGATTTCAGACTTAAAGTTCAGGTTTCCTCAAGATGTTTTCCTTCACCTTGTAAACAGTCATTGGTGTCCAAGATATACTTAGAAAGTTACATAACTTATAAAAGTTACATTGGTACTTGCCTGACCTGGAATCGAACCCAATACACTCATACTTGAGAGGCTGGTGTTTAAACTACTAGGTCACCACGACCTAAAATTTTAATACACTTCTTTCAATTCTTTGTTTTTTATTTTTTTTTGTAGACTAGACATGCGTCATTTTGTTCTGTATTAAAAAGATTAATAATAAGGAACTTAACATCTATGTGTAAAAAGCAGCTGACAATGCAACACATACATACTTACATTCAAAGTCTTTGTAAGTTTGTCCGTGACTAGAGTTTTTGTGTGTGCGACCTTGCTAGCCTGTCCGAACGCAAGAATGTCAGATCAAATCTATATTACCGTCGTCTTATTGTACCTGCATATTAATTATATCTTCGAGTAAATTGGCAGTCAGTTTTGATTCTACATCATTCTGGATTCGAAAAATTTATAAGACACTAGCTTCCCGCACGCGACTTCGCCCGCGTGATCTTCGGTTATATCGCGCTTTTTAGATTTCCCTCGGGAATTTAATTTTTTTACGGATTAAAAAGCCCTGTTATTTAATCCGGACATCTAACTTTACGTCTGCAAAATTTCAAAGCAATCGGTTCAGTAGTTTTTTTTTTTTTATAATTATAAACTAGCGCTTGACTGCAATCCCGCCTGATGGTAAGCAGTGATGCAATCGTTGATGGTAAAGCGCGCTAGTTTATTAATACCATTCACATAAAAAAGACTTAGTGAATAGGAAGGAAGACGGCAGTTGAGCGAGGTGGTGCAATGTTAAACCCAACAACGCGACCAACGATACTGCGCCAGAGAGAGATTAATGTGCAGACCCTCCACGACCAAATTCCCGACATAACAACATTTGACGCATCGTACCCAGCACACATCGCAACACAACTGCTCAGACCCGTCCTCCGTACGGCTTCACCAGATATCATGCCGGAACACGAAGAATCGCTTGGCGGCAAGACTTTGTCTGGTGGGTGGTAACTTCTGCCGGCAGCCGATGTTATGGCCTACCACCGAGTTACGCCGTGAAAGCGGAACAAACAAACAAACAAACTCATGTTCCGATTATGTAATATTAGTAAAGATAAGGATATGTCGAACTGTTTCTCGTGTAGTACCGGGCAAAGAATAGTACCAACCCATATCCTCCCGTGGGTGTCGTGGGGGAGGCTTTTGTCCAGCAGTGGACCTCTATAAACTGAGAAGAAGAAGAAGTGTCGAATTAGACCCTCGTGGTCAATAACGGCCCTCTTCGTCACATCGAGAGCCAGTGCGTGGCTTCCTCTATGAGCTGACAAAACCCATGCCCGTGTTAACGCGTAACCCTCTATTCGTTATACCTTTTCCCATCAACCTCCACGAACGGACGTTCGTGTCAACTTCAGAGTCAAATCCTCTTAGTCAATACACTATTAGTACCTATAGTAAAGTTAGTCTAAACATGATGGTATTGATGACAGATAAAGATAGAGCTATTCTAAGCCCGGTTTTAGACAGCCTCCGTGGCGTAGCGGTAGCGGACGCAGCCGCTGCGCAAGGTGCAAATGTTTGTATGCATGAATATGAATATTTGCACTGGTCTGGTCGTGCCTCGGAAAGCACGTTAAGCCGTTGGTCCCGCTTGCCATACGAACATCTAATGACAGTCGTTACGGGTTGTTGCAGCCCTCAAAAAAATCCAACAATTGGTCAGCTGCAATGCTTCGATGTCGCCTTCGGGTTGTGGAGGTCAGACGGCAGTCGCTTCACGGAAAATGTCGAAGTTTAGCCATATCAGCAGTTAGACTGGTAAAAGCGGACCTCAGATTCCAAAGCTGAAAAAGCTTCGGATGCGACTGGGATAAACGCTGAGATGATGATGATGGGTAAAGTTAGTGTATTGACCAAGAGGACCGGACGTGAACAGAGACGTTTAGATTACTATTTAAATATATCATAATAATATCGCAACAAATATGAATTGCAAAAACAAGTATAATTTGCAGCTATACCAGAAATGCTAACTACAATATTGTGGTTTATCAGACTCAAACACAAATCGGAAAAATCTAAAACTTATTAACTATCAAAATTAAAATTAATCACTCGATCAGTTAGAACTATCAACATATACAGTATGTTAAATAACAGAGGGCGTTCCCTTAAACTCGTTAATATATATCATTAATAGATTAAAATAAAAATATCAGCATAGAAAAATAAGCATAAAAAATCCGAATAAAAAAAAAATCTAATTGGAAATAAATTTGAAACCTCCTGTTTTAAATCAAAATAGTAGTCGTCATGTATAAATAAATTGCGACGTTGCCGTGTTTCATGTTCGCGTGTACAGTGTGTTTCTTTTACATGTCAATTTAAAATATTTATTGAATATTTTCATATTGGAAAAAATTTTAAAACATTTTGTTATCGAATGGAAATATTTTTTTTAACATGTATGTATGCTATACTATTTCGGGTTAACGGGAACGCCCTCTGTTAGTTAACATACTGTATTATTTCTCCAAGGGTCTGAAACCGTTTTCTCCCTTTTTCTCTCTTTCTATCGAACCAATCTGAACGTCCGACCCACCAAACGACAGATATTCGCCCCTGGTACCATGGAATACTATTTTCAAATTATTCCACTTCACTGTTTATTTATAAAAACGACTTAAAAATTCTAATTAGTATAGTGCGAATTTTTCGCACGGGTCAGCTAGTTAAAATTATTGTCTATTCCATTAGGCCTAGTATGAGTTTTCATTACGAGACTTGATCGTCGATATCGAGCGTGTTTGACTCATCGATTGGCCCGCTTCAAGGTTGTAAGAACTCTCAACCAATGAGAGCGCCAAACACGCTCGATATCGACGATCGAGTCTCGTAATGAAAACTCATACTAGGCCTACTGAACGTAGGTCTTAGTATTACTGTAATCTATAGTATAAATTAACGACGTTTGTAGGTGTACGAACACAATGCAAAGGTACCGCCAACATCCACCAGGTGTCGTTAATGGCAGCAACTTTGACAGCCGGTACGAGGTGGCCATCTTTTTCCTTTTTTTTTATCTAAATTATAAACTAGTGCTGGACCGCAATCACGCCTTTCTTTTTAAACAATTATAAACTAGTGCTTGACTTCAATCCCGCCCGATGGCAAGCAGTGATGCAATCGTTGATGGTAAAACGCACTAGTTTATTATGCCTATTCACTTGAAAAAACTTAGGAATAGGAAGGATGACGGCAGTTGAGCGAGGTGATGCAATGATAAACCCAAGACCAACACGACCAAACGATGCTGCGCTAAAGGGAGATTGATCTGGAGACTCTCCACGACTAAACTCCCACCACAACAACATTTGGCGCATCGTACCCGGCACACATCGCAACACAACTGCTCAGACCCGTCCTCCGTACGGCTTCACCAGACATCATGCCGGAACACGACGAATCGCTCGGCGGCAAGACATTGTCTGGTGGGTGGTAACTTCTGCCGGCAGCCGATGTTATGGGCTACCACCGAGAAGCCTGATGGTAAGCAGTGATGCAATCGTTGTTGGTAAAGTGCGTTAGTATATTAAGAGCCTATTCACACTAACCTTGAAGACACCGAAACTTTAGTCCGACGGAAACACCACCGCTGGCAATTTGTCCCAGTCCCTCGATGTACGTAGTATAAAAGACGAGGCGAAACGCTTCGTTCGGATCGTTGTGGTGTCAAAACTCGCCGTCCAATGGGTCGTCCAATGATGGAACGGAGATGGATTGTTAAATCATGTAATTCCCTCGCACAATCTCCATAATGCATCCTATAGAACACCGACAAGCTGGCTACTCTTCGCCTCTCAGCCTTCCCACAGTATTATTATAATCTTTGGTAGATCTCTATGGACAAGAACGGGCAGGACTCCAACTCATCATCATCATCATCCCAGCGTTAATCCCAGTCGCATCCGAAGCCTTTTTCAGCTTTGGAGTCTGGGGTCCGCTTTTACCAGTCCAACTACTGATATGGCTAAACTTCGACATTTTCCGTGAAGCGACTGCCGTCTGACCTCCACAACCCGAAGGCGATATCAAAGCATTGCAGTTAGACCAATTGTTGGACTTTTTGAGGGCTCCAACAACCCGTAACGACTGCCTCTATTTTGTAGTTATAAAATAAATGGGATGCAGTACCTCTTGGGATCCTTTTGTAAAAGCTTCGAAATTAAATCACATATAATTCATTCACACATATTTTTCAATTTTAAAACAAGACTCTATAAATAAACAGTTATAAAAAACATATCTTATAATTTCCTTTTCTTAGACGAACCATCCTTTTATCACAACATTTTTACTACTTCTAAAACAACAACATATTTTTCACTTGTCTCCCGAATCTGTCTTCCAAACTTAAATATATTTAATTTCTTTATAAATGTTAGCTGCCAGAGACAATAATGGAATTCAACCTCAACATCCCCTCTGAAGACTCTTTCCACTCCGACCAACTGAACCGACCAACTAGTTGTTCCGAATGCAACTCAACTATGGCATTTGTTCCCAAGAAATCAACTAGTTGTTCGGACGCGTAATTTAATGTTTTTTATAACCTAACGGCACAACTGAGCTTCATGTCTATTAAAAATTGCAAATTCCCTCCTACTATAAAATCTTGGCCCAAGCTTACTGACAAAGACAATTTTTCTAAATCAACCATAGTTCACGCTCATTGCTTCATTAATTTATGAAACAACGCGTGAATTCATGCTTTGATGGAAGCGTGCATACATAGTATTGTTCCTTTCGTGGTGGGCATAATTTAATGAAGCAATGAGCGTATACATATTTATGATGTGACTAGGTGGCTACAATTTTATGCTCTTCAAGTTGAGCACTTCGTCTTAAAGTCGCAGATGTTTACATATTTTTGGAGCCTTGGCAATGTATACATATTTTTGCTTCTGACTGTACCAGTCCTTGTCGCAAAAAAAAGGAATACGAGAAAAATGGGGACACGACAAGATCACAGGCGACGATGTGAGAGATCTTATAAGGGTTCCTTCTCTACTTTAAACTAACGATAGATCATCATCATCATCATCATCTCAGCTTATCCCAGTCGCATCCATAGCCTTTCAGCTTTGGAGTCTGGGGTCCGCTTTACCAGTCCAACTGCTGATTTTGGCTAAACTTCGATATTTTCCGTGAAGCCACTGCCGTCTGACATCCACAACCCGAAGGCGATATCTAAGCATTGCAGTTAGACCAATTGTTAGACTTTTAAGGGCTCCAACAACCCGTAACGACTGCCATTAGATGTTCGTATGACAACCGGGACCAACGGCTTAACGTGCTTTTCGAGACACGACCAGACCAGTGCAAATATTCACATTCATGCATACAAATATTTGCACTGTGCGGGGATCGAACCCGCAGCGGCCGCGTTCGCTACCGCTACGCCACGGAGGCTGTCAAACGATAGATACCCTAACAAATTCGAGGCCCTACAATAGACTAAGGCCGTGGTACAGTAAAGAAAACATAGCAAATTATGTGAAGACACAGTATAAAATTTACTTTTATATTTATGCTTCCTGTACATTTCAACTTTTTATAGTTTGTGCATCGGCAGTACCAAACACCACTTTTATACTGCCGTACTTTTACGTATTGGTAATCTTCAAACAGAACAACGTTACCGCCGTTCTTTTCACAAAACTCAGCCATAGGAATGGAAGCGGGTACCAATTACTAAGATTAATATGCTGCGTAATTATTTACTCTATAAATCTATTTATTTTTTCGGGACAGTTTCCTGTTACCAATACTTCAAATAGACATAAAGGATCAAATCTGTCATAAGTAGCCAGTAAGTATTCATTGAAAAGGTTATGAAACCTGTACGGTGCAACCGCACATCAGCATAGCATCCTCAGCATTTACGCCTCGCATTCATTTTACTTTATATTAACCATCAGTTCGCGTCGAGCCATCAAGCGGTCGAGCGTTCTCATCACGGCCAGCAAAGGCCACGTCACTTGACGTCACTCATTTCACACACATCAGTCCATTAGCTCATTTACCTATAACTTTGGAACAATACAGTAGTTTATATAAATTTATCATCTTTTATTGTATTCTGCCCACGTCATCTAAAAGTAGTATGTGATCTAGCAAAAGATCATACAAAACCCTTTCAATGAATACTTACTGGCCACTTATGAGCTCAGTCTTTGTCAATGTGAAAGTTGTACTTATGAGAAATAAAATGCATTTTGAAAAACTTTCCTACTTGACCAACGAAATAGTTGTTTCGTTAGGAAACAAAAAAAGTTGATCTGTTCTAGTTGATCCGTTCAGTTGGTCGGAGTGGAAATCGTCTTTTATTATTGTCTCAAAATAAAATTTTAAAATCATCCTAAGACATAGCTTTCAAACATTCACTTCAATACATAACATGTAACCCCCTCAATACAAAACAACTCATATAAAACTTCAATACAACTTCAACTCACTATCTATAGCTTCTCACTATCTATAGCTTCAACAAACTCCCTATCTATAACTTCGACAGTCTCCCTGTCTATAAACTTCAAACTCCCTATCTTTAACTTCAAACTCCCTATCGATAACTTCAATTCTATCACAAAACACCCTATCTATAACTTCAATTATTACAAAACACACCCTATCTAAACTTCAGCTCTATTATAAAACACACCTTATCTAAACTTCAGCTCTATTAGAAAACACACCATCTAACTAACCTCAACCCTACTACTAAAACATCATATCTAAAATAAACTCCCTGTCTAAAATGCAGCCTTTACATAACCTTCAATTCCATAAATATCACTAACCTTTACACTTTTATTACACCGTTATCAAATACAGGCACATCATTGGCACTGTTACTAAATGTCACAACCCTTAAATACACAACTTTCAATTTTGCAGGATCCCAACTCATCTCTATTATTTGTAAAACCTACCAACAAACCCCTAATACATCTGGTCTAATTTTATTTATCAAATATAATATAGACCCTATCAAAAGTCTATAATTATGCACATCACATCAATTGTCTACTGCACATCACCACTAATATTCTTCCCCTCTTGATGTGCAACAATTTAAATATTCGGAAATGCTTTTTCTTTCAAGTTGCCGTATCCAAAATTCTTCATTCGTTGTTCAGTGTAAAACTTCTCATAAATTTTCAAATAATTTTCTCTATAACCTCTACATCAATTCCAATAATTATTTAAATCTTCCAATTCCAAATTATTTTTCCAGTCCTTTTCCACTATTTCCAATTAGAATTCCATCATCAACATAATATTGCCAAATAAATTTCTTTTTCTTTAATATACATATTTATTTTCACCAAAATTGTATTCCATCGGTATTTCCATAAAATTTTCTTTATTTAGCTCTTCACATAATTTTCAATGACCCCATTTTCTTCACCATTATTTTGTTCTTCTTCTAGAAAAATCGCTCCTCTTTTGTTTCTTCATCAAAAATTTTCATTTTAATTTCTTCTTTATAAGCTTCCCCTCTCAAACTCATAATCAGTATTTTCTTCAAATAGTTTACTTACATTTTCAATTGCTCTCTTACTGCTGCACCCATTCTGGGCCCATAACCTGTTGTAGTTATAAAAAAAAATGGGATGCAGTACCTCTTGGGATCCTTTTGTAAAAGCTTCGAAATTAAATCACATATAATTCATTCACACATTATATTTTTCAATTTTAAAACAAGACTCTATAAATAAACAGTTATAAAAAACATATCTTATAATTTCCTTTTCTTAGACGAACCATGCTTTTATCACAACATTTTTACTACTTCTAAAACAACAACATATTTTTCACTTGTCTCCCGAATCTGTCTTCCAAACTTAAATATATTTAATTTCTTTATAAATGTTAGCTGCCAGAGACAATAATGGAATTCAACCTCAACACTCTAGATGTTCGTATGGCAACCGGGACCAACGGCTTAACGTGCTTTCCGAGGCACGACCAGACCAGTGCAAATATTCATAGTCATGCATACAAATACTTGCATTGTGCGGGGATCGAACCCGCGCCACCTTACGCAGCGGCAGCGTCTGCTACCGCTACGCCACGGAGGCTGTCAAACGGAGACGGAGGCAGGACTCCAACTATGACGTGTTAAAACCGTCCTAAAGCCGTTTAGAAAAAGGGATAGCGCAATCCATTGTGTATAGCTCTATCTTTCATCATCATCATCATATCAGCATTAATCCCAGTCGCATCCGAAGCTTTTTCAGCTTTGGACTCTGGGGTCCGCTTTACCAGTCTAATAGGGATGTATCCAAGGTATGAAAATCAAAAAAATAATTAGTCCGTCTTATAGATAATAAAAAAAATAAAGACCCGTATTTTTTATTTTACCGACATTACCAAAAACTACTGAGATATAGCGTATTAAAGTTACGGAGTGGGGGCTAATTACGCCACGCCATGGTATGTTTTGTACCACGGCGTGACACCATGCGACATTTCAAATCAATATATCCTCCTAAGTATTTCAATGAAAGAAAAAATAAAAAATACGAATTCAATATTTTTTATAAATCTATCTGATGGACATTAAGTTATTTTTTAGGATACAACCCAATTGCTGATTTTGGCTAAACTTCGATATTTTCCGTGAAGCGACTTCCGTCTGACCTCCATAACCCGAAAGCGATATCAAAGCATTGCAGTTAGACCAATTGCTGGACTTTTGAAGGCTCCAACAACCCGTAACGACTGCCATTAGATATTAGTTTGGCAACCGGGACCAACGGCTTAACGTGCTTTCCGAGGCACGACCAGACCAGTGCAAATATTCATATTCATGCATATTTGCACTGCACGGGGATAGAACCCGCGCCTCCTTGCACAGCGGCCGCGTTCGCTACCGCTACGCCACGGAGGCTGCCTAAAATATATATAAAACCGGGCTTAAAATAGCTCTATTTTTGTCTGTCATCAATACCATCATGTTTCAATGCGTCATTGTAACTCCACAGATAACATAGGTCTAAGGGGCAAGTCAGTTGTTATATTTTCTAGGAAAACCTCCAACTCCAGCCTTTACACGCCTTCTTTAAATAAGATACTAGAGCTGAACCTTTGATATTTGAATGTTGGCAATAACAAAAAAAAAAAAACAACATGAAGTGAAATGGTGTCAGATTGACATACGAATAAAATATAATCGTGATAGTTTCATATTATATGCAGATTTTTAATTAATACATAACCACAATGTCTCGTAAAAACTTAGTGACGTGGAATTCAAAAGTTTTTCAATTTGTGAATCCTTTGGAGTGTCCATTCAGAGAGTTTCGAGACAACGAGTTACATTCAGATGCATGGGGTTTGGTACGTTTTCTTTATTCCTATCCATTCAAGGTTTTTGAATCTTTACATCAAGCTTTATTTAATTATTGAACATGTTCAGTTCATGCATTCACTGGCAGACAACAGATACGTTATACATAGCTCGCCGCCTGGTAAGGACCAGGCCCGAGTCGACGGCGCGTCGTGTTTCACGCGCGCCTATATGGGATGTCAGCACATCGCGTCGTCAACGAAGACCGATGCCTCCTGGGTCAGGGTTGCGGGTTGGTTAAATAAGAAACCGTGGCCCTGGCCGTAGCACAGACAAGTGAAGAAACACGGGTGGCTTTTAGTCAGTAAAAGTCTGACACGCCCTTCCGCTCCGCCCAGAGCGGTAGAAGTCATTTGATGATTTCCCATCCCAACAAAAAAAGGCCGGTTATACATGGACTGCTTGAAGCAGTCAGGATCGGCTGCTCCAAGCTGCGACTGCATAGTAAGCTACTGCCTTCTATGTACGTGCATACACGAACAGCTCGAGCAGTTGCAACTGCTTTGGGTGGTTGACGGCGTGAAATTTCATCGTGCGGTCAAGCAGTCGCCAGGGATACACTGACTGCTCGAACTATCGACTGCTCTCGCGCAGTTACCCCATGCGCTCTACATTCCAGGTCGCGCACGCTTGCCGCCCGCACGCTTCGTTTGTTTATTGAGAACAACTGCTCGAGCAGTTAGGCCGGCCATACACGGGCTGCTTGAAGCAGTCAGGATCGACTGCTTCTAGCTGTTGAGTAAGACTGCAAGAGCGGTCCGTGTATGGCCGGCGGTTAGGTTTAGAAGGATGAAATTTCGCAGAATCCTCTTACAAGGAAAAGCTAAAGCTGGACCTATCGTCTATAAGCAAGGATGAATTGGTATCGTCTGATCACCCTCTTCTTATCATAAACATTATATATCGCTTTTTGCTAGACGTGATCCAGATCAAGAGCTAGCTTCATCAAGCTTTATTCACCGTCTCATTGTTGGGCACAGGTCTCCTCTCATACAGAGAATCTAACATAAGAGAGAGAACATAATCGAACATAAGAGAGATCTTTTCTCGGTGGTAGGCAACAACATCAGCCGCCGGCATAAGTTACCACCCACCAGACAAAGTCTTGCCGCCAAGCGATTCGTCGTGTTCCGGCATGATGTCTGATGAAGCCGTACGGAGGACGGGTCTGAGCAGTTGTGTTGCGATGTGTACCGGGTACGATGTGCCTAATGTCGTTGTGTCGGGAGTTTGGTCGTGGAGGGTCTCCAGATCATCCTCTGGCGCAGCATCGTTGGTCGTGTTGTTGGGTTAAACATTGCATCACCTCGCCCACCTGCCGTCTTCCTTCCTATTCACTCAGTTTTTTTGAGTGAATAGGCTTAATAAGCTAGTGCGTTTTACCATCAACGATTGCATCACTGCTTACCATCAGGCGGGATTGCGATCAAGCACTAGTTTATAACAAAAAAAAAAAAAAAAGAGAAGAATTAAGCGTAATCACCACGCTTTTTGCTGGCTAGCTCATTCAGCAATAAACAACTAAAGCTATGAAAAAATACATCCCATTATAAGCCGCTTATAGGTAGCAAAGATTATTCTCTTTTTATTTTTGTTTTTCTCCTCTCTTTCTGTTTTATAAAGACGTTGCCCCAAACTAAGAATTACTCCTGTATCGTGCGTGCGTTTACAAACATATAAACTAACATACACAAACAGCCAGACCCGGAACAGCTACTTGTAGGTCATACAAATTATTGTTACGTGCGGGAACCGAACCCGCAACACGCAGCGCAGCAGTCAATAGCTTAACCACTGCACTAACCGTGCAGCCTAAGATGAATTTTAGCCAAAGATGAATTTTGAGTTTTTTTTTTTTTTTTGTTATTATTGTTTCTGTCAACCAAAGCACCTGCCACTTAATCTCTTCACCATCCAAGGTTGACTGGTAGAAATGCCTAATCTGCCATAGTATCTATACTAATATATAAAGCTGAAGAGTTTGTTTCAATGTTTGTTTGTTTGAACGCGCTAATCTCGGGAACTACTGGTCCGATTTGATAAATTCTTGTTGCGTTGGATAGCCCATTAATCCAGTAAGGCTATATAACATATTAACTACACCACGCCACCACGCGAACGAAGTCGCTGGCGGCCGCTAGTGTTTAAATACAATTAAAGCCGGATTAGGTGTTATGGTTGGAGCTGACTGTTCCATGCTTCCTCAAATTACTTAAGTTCCTTATCGTATTTTGACGCATAATCTATTGTTGGTATCACACATAATATTTGCAAATGTTGGCTTAATCCATACTAATATTATAAATGCGAAAGTAACTCTGTCTGTCTGTCTGTCTGTCGGTCTGTCTGTCTGTCTGTCTGTCTGTCTGTCTGTCTGTCTGTCTGTCTGTCTGTCTGTTACGCTTTCACGCTTAAACCTCTCAACCGATTTTGATAAAATTTGGCATAGACAATCTTTAGACCCTGAGAAAGAACATAGGCTACCTTTTATCCCGGAAAAATTTGATGTTCCCGAGGGAAATCTAAAAAGCGCGATATAACCGAACTTCACGCGGGCGAAGCCGCGGGCGGAAAGCTAGTTATGTAATATAATTAGTGATACTTTCAACTGGTGTTATTGTTTGACCAGATGTATGACCTCAAACAAGACAGAGGAAGTTAGTATGTAAGGTCGTAAAAGACTGCATTGTGTAATAGAACCAGGCTTTTTTTTTTGATGAAAAACCATTAAATGACCTCTCCCGCTTTGGATGAAAGGGCGTGTCAGAGTCATTGACTAAAATCCATTCGTGTTCCTTCATTTTCCTGTATGGCAGGAGCGACCGTTCTCTTTCAAACATCCCATGGGACTCCTGCCTTCCCCTTTGTTCCCCAGGGTACGACTTGGGCTTATTTTTATACAGTGATAATGATTTTTGATGACGTGTGACTTGAGCTACACGAAAACCTATGTAATTTTTACCCGACTCGAAAGAAAAACAGGTTTATACAATATGTAAAGAAAACCCCGATAAGGATAATAAAGATTAGGTAAACACATGACCAAATAAGACATGAAATTTTACATAATCATCATAAGTTATAAAATAACAATACTAATGCATTTTGAAATAATCTTTTTTTCCGCGAATTAATTCCAACTTTCACAAAATTTGGTAAATTTTTAACAAGTTACAACATCATTTTCGATAGTATTATGAGCGATGCGACCATGTGCCGCGTGCCCTGTTCCCCTTCGCCCGCGCATGCATTGCCTACCGCACATGTATTAAGTTACCTCCTTTTACGAAATAATATTTATTTTTAGGGGGATTTTTTTTAAGTTTTGCCCGGCTTTGTAGGTAGAATCAGTTATCGACACCTAACTATACCTTCATGGATCGGACAGGGTTTTCTTTACATATTGTATATTCAACTTGTTCATCCATGACGTCTTGCTTATAATATTTATATACGGTTTTAGGTTTCATCTGTCTTTTTTTTTTGCCAATCTAGGGTACAGCAGCCTACAGAACATTGACACAGACCCCAAACGTGAAGGCAAAGGATACAAAGGAGTCAGGACAGCGTTCTGCCAGTTCTCAATCGCCGAAGATTGGCGCCCCAACTTCAAACTTGTGGGTTGACGATCAGACCCAACCGCTGCCGAGGTCTGTGCGGCAGTATCTACACGGCTGGATCAGGGCTGAGGACCTTGCAATAGATAGATGGGGTGCAGAAGTTACTATTTACGAGGTATAGTTACGAAGTTCATCATTGTAGGAGCCGTTATTATCGTTGTTGGATAAGGCTGTAAATAAAATGACAGTGTCTCATCATTAATTAACATCATCATCATGATTAGCCCAAAATTGTTCCCATTGAAAACAATTAGGTTAGCGTCATCTTAACACCTCTGTCCCTAGTTTTAGTTTTGTTTAAATTGCAAGTATATATTTTAGTAATAGTATGTGTATATATAGCTTATTTAAGTATTTGTAACACAGTGTCTCAAGATAAAATCTTTGACCAGTGTGTGTTGCCAGTGATGACTTACGGAACTGAATTGTGGTCGCTCACAATGGGCCACATATGAAGGCTCAGACAAAGGACGATGGAAAGAAAATGAGGAGATCCGTGGAAGAACCAAAGTTTTCGACATAGCTCTTCACATTGCTCGTAGAACCGATGACCGATGGGGCAATAAGGTTCTGGAGTGGCGGCCACGTACCGCAAGACGCAGCGTAGGGAGGCCCCCAACAAGGTAGCCCGAGGCCTTGGTTAAGGTCTCAATAGGTAAGGTCTTCAGTCTATAGAGGTCCACTGATGGACAATGGCCTCCCTCAAGGCTTTCCAAGATGACCGGTCTTGTGCTGCCCGCATTCATCGGCTTCCCGCGACCTTTGCCAGGTCATCGGTCTACCTTTTTGGGGGCCTCTCTATGCTGCGTCACGACAGTCCGTCAAACGACAGTCTTTCTTCCTATTCACCCAGTTTTTTTTTTTTTTAATTTATAGGCCTTTAATATACCTACTAGCGTGCTTTACCATTAACGATTGCATCACTGCTCACCATCAAGCGGGGTTGCGGTCAAGCACTAGTTTTTTAAACAATTCAAAAAAAAATTAAAAAAATTAATAAACTCTTTAGCCATCACGGTTCATAAGATACAGGCTGGTGACAGACAGACCGACGACCAGTAAAGTCTCGGCGATAGGCTTCGGTTTATTACCCTTCGGGTACGAAAACGGAACTCTAAAACTATCTAACAATAATACACCGGAACCGATTAACTATGTTTCGAAGTCTTCAAGGTAACTTCCATGTGTATAAGTGTTAAAGTTGTTTGAATATCATAAATGAATGTGAACTATCCATACTTAACATTATAAGGTTAAGTTACTGTTATCGAAGTTGGTAAGTAGATGGGTGACCATCAAGTTGCCTCCAGTTGTTACGGGTCGTCAGGGTCGTCATACTTAGCTAATATCCAGTCAGAATGTAAGATGACCTCAACATAGATGAGAAATATATTTTTTTATTTTATTCTTACAGAATGCTTATAGACTAATGTTACAATAAACATTATTAATTGACAACACAATTTGGTAATTATAAGCTTCCACATTTATATCTAAATACAAGAACTTTATTTCGTTATGTATTTACGCTAACATGGATTTACAAACCAAGGGAAGACACAAACAAATAAAAAACTGATTAAATAGATTATAAAGGTTAAACTATTTAGTAGTTCAAACAATATACTAAACAGCACAACTTACTCATTACATAACTATCCCCAAAATATTCCTTGTTTGGGACCTTCTAATATTATGTGCGTTGGTGCAAAATAGGTCGATATCCAAGTCCGATGGTGAACAATTGAAGGCTTTTACACTACGAATTCAAAAGGCGTCTATGGTCGGTAGCACAGAGTCGTGGGACGCGGTGGTGTTCCTCTGCGAAGACGTGATTTCGCAGAAGGAAGCTGTGGAACGGGAGAGGGAGATCCCAAATCCCTTCCCGTTCCTCAGAATACGCACCGGGCGCCGAAAAAGGGCGGACGACGCCCTCTTCCGGCTTCCATGAATGGGTCCAGGCGCGAGGGACATGGGGAAGTCCCCGCCCCCTATCTGATGGACCCCGAGGCATAGGCGATGCACGGGGTAGTTTAATACCCCACTACCCCGTGCAGGAGACTTGGCCCGGATAGACCGGGCCAGTACCCTCGTACTGGCCCGGTCTGTCCGGGCCTAGTCTCCTGCGTGGAGTCCAAATTCTCAAAGAGACACCGGGGTGGTTTTAGTCAGTAAAAGTCTGACAGACCCCGTCGCCCACCCCAGGGCGGCGGACATCCATTGAGGATTTCCACTCCGGAAAAAAAGGCAGGACCAATACTATGCTTATAAGGATAGCGCTATTTGTAAGAGAATATTTTTACGAGTATAAATCGTTTAGTTACTTTGAAGTTACAGAACCAGAAAAAAATGATAGTGTAAGCTGGACTCCAGCTTGTTTTGGACCTGTGACGGGACAGTACAGATTTAATGTACTTTTAACATGTTGACTAATATTACAAAGAAGAAAGTATTTTTTTTACATTATTATAGAGTAAGATAAGTTGTATGTTTTAATATATTGCAGTACTTCATCGGACGGAGTCGCGGGCATTTGCTTTGCCAGTATTTTAACTTAATATTCAAAATATTATTAAGTATATAATATACAATCATGTTATATACTTTATCTTACTTAAAGAAACTTGGTATAGATAGATATATTAAAACTGTACCTTAAATTAAACACACTAAATCTGTTAATCCATTAACAGGAGAACGATCCGGGCAAAATGTCGATAGCAGACACGCAGCTGTGTCACGCGCAAGTCCTCTACAGATCCTCATTCTGCAGGAAGGTTCTGTCTGCATGTTTTATACTGGAGAGAGTTGAAATATCCGTAAGTATGTCTTCTTGTAAGTATGTCTTACTTTCTTTCTAAGTATATCTTCCACCACTTATCACCAATGACTGATTATAAAGTGAAGGAAAACATCTCGAGGAAATTTGAAATCGCCAACCCGCATTAAGCAAGCGTGATGATTACGCTCAATCCTTCTCTGTAAAAGAGGAGACCTGTGCCTAGCAGTGGAATGATAAAAAGGTTGATGATCATGTCTTCTTGAGGCTGGATTCTTGGGTCTTTGACAGTCACTACGGGATGTCTAGAAGTTCGAGCTTCTAAATATACGTAAAGAGTTTCTCTAATCAATGTCCGCTGTTTTCAGCGGACCAGTCTTATCGTGTTACTCAGCCTCTGGGTCATCAGAACTCCAAAAGTCTGGCCACCAGTTTTACTAAGGGATCATCGTATTACCCAGTAACTGGGTTGTGGATGTCAGATAGGCAGTCATTCCATTTAAAATACTGGTATTCAGCTGAAACCGGTTCGACTGGAAGCTGACCCTAAGGGTCAATTCACATTTACCACAACCACACCACGAGTGTGAATAGTGTCGCAGCGGCTTTTTGCAGTTGCGTTGTGGTACCGACAAAATGTCGATGTAATTGCGTTGTCTTTCATTCACTTTGTCGCAATACTAATTAATCAAAATCTGACAAAACAGTAAACGTCAATTAACTTAGTCTAATTATAATAAAAAGTAAAAAAACTCAAACCCAACTACGACAAAAAACGACGCTGAAAAAGTATAAAACAAGATTTTCAGAATACTGAACTGAACAAAGTTGCTAATATAGTTGCAAGTAAATGGACACAGTAGACTCTACCAAGATGCCTTCGTTGTAAATTGACAATAATGTCTTACAATACTATTCTGAAGTATGCAATATTCACTATGTAGAGATAAATTTTCATGTTTGGAAAACCGCAGTCACACGTTATCAAAGTGCTACGGTAGGTAGGTAGCAGTGGCGAAGGGTGAAATTTTGACAAAGGGAAGCCGGTCCAAAAAAATAAACACTTAAACACTTACCTACTGCAGGATATCTTGGAGGAGGTCTTCAGATAAGAATAGTATTAAAAGCCCCACCTTCACCATACAAAAAAGGACTGATGATTTGATAACAGTGTCTTTCAAGTATGATAAAAGCGGCAGCAAAAGAAAAAAAAAGCCTTTTTCGACGTGCATCTCCATACCACACATGCATGCTTGTTAGTAAGTACTAAGTTAAGTACCTATTGTTAGGGAATAAGAGTCAAGAAAAAATAAAATAAAAAATTACAAAAATAATAGTGTTAAAAACCGAACCACACAAACACCGATCCAAAACCAACAAAAATATTAAGCAAAAATAAAGCAAATTATACACAATCACAACGTTATTTATATTGTAATGCAATGCGTCTGTTTTTTTTAACAAAATGAGCTAAAATGATGTTATAAAAATTCGGATTACTTTTCATTTTATTAAGCAAATTTTTTTTAATTGACATGATAGCCAAATCGGACAATCTCTGCTCTTTTTGGCAGTTTCGCACATATGTGTGAATGCGTTTTAAAGCAGAAATTGACCGCTCAGCTGAAGCTACTGAAATGGGGAGGGTCAGAATTAAACTGCAAAGAGTCGAAACTTGAGAAAATGCGTCTTTCAAAGACGTATTCTGGAGCTGTAAAAAAAGCTCATAGGTGTCCAATTTATTTAACGACGCTGACGTAAGACTTTAAGTTCATTCAGCAGGTAGTCAGTTGAGCAGCACTCTATATGAATTAAAGCCATAATAACAAACAAAATACACAGTATTTAACCAAATCTGCGATTAAATTACGTTACAGAATCAGTCACAGTTTAAATACCACAAATATTAAAATATAACAAACGAAAAACACGAAAAACGAACACATGTCACATACTAACAATAATTTATTTTCAACCAAACGAAATGGAACACGAAAAAATGCCAAAATAAAAAGAATATGACTTGCGAAGGATTTCATTATAACGTTTCTTTGTCTCATTCTAATAGAGGAGAGGAGAGAACTGCAAGCCGGTCGGCAGTAGCCTATCTTTTCTCAAAAATTACGGACGGTTCGCGATCATTAGAAAGAGATGTCTGACACGCTCTGTCTCTTTTCGCCTCATAGTAAAACGTTGGCCGAGATAAGCTGTAATTCGTCGAGTTACCTTTAATGTAATTTAGGTACGAAAAATTTAAGCGCTGATTAATTTACGACTATAAAATGAAATGTGATACTTAGGGTATTGCTAAGAATTACTATTGCTATTGTAAATCGCGCAGGCATTTGATTAATAATACTTTGTTAATGAAATAGAATGTAAATACTTTTGTATGAATATGGAACTGATTTTTGAAAGGTAACCCGGTGGGAATCGGCTTGTATGGACTCTTCGCCACTGGTAGGTAGGTATATGTAACGTGTGACTACGCCTTTCCAAACATGAAAATTTATCTCTACATAGTGAATATTGCATACTTCAGAATAGTATTGTAAGACATTATTGTCAATTTACAACGAAGGCATCTTGGTAGAGTCTACTGTGTCCATTTACTTGCAACTACATTAGCAACTTTGTTCAGTTCAGTATTCTGAAAATCTTGTTTTATACTTTTTCAGCGTCGTTTTTTGTCGTAGTTGGGTTTTAGTTTTTTTACTTTTTATTATTTGTACTATTTTGGTGTTAAAGTGTATTTGTGGCGCATAATATTAACAAAAGTTAAATTGACGAACTAAAAACTAGGTAGTTAACATACGACATCTCTTTTGACTTATGTATCGGCGTATAGTAATATGTAGAGATGTCCTATTTTACTATTTCGTAGCGCTTGGATCGTAGCGCGTATAGCAACGGTTTCCCCGTATGAAGCTCCCGGTTTTTCGTAGTAGCGACGCACATTTGCGTCGATGGCACCGAATGGGTCATGAATTAGTGGATGAGGTCGTTAGTATAAATAGATTGGATGTTTTTCTAACGGTGGTAGGCCATAACATCGGCTGCCGGCAGAAGTTACCACCCACCAGACAAAGTCTTGCCGCCAAGCGATTCGTCGTGTTCCATCATGATGTCTGGTGAAGCCGTACGGAGGACGCGTCTGAGCAGTTGTGTTGCGTTGTGTGGCAAGTACGATGCGCCAAATGTTGTTGTGTCGGGAGTTTGGTCGTGGAGAGTCTCCAAATCAATCTCCCTTTGGCGCAGCATCGTTGGTCGTGTTGGTCTTGGGTTTAACATTGCATCACCTGGCTCAACTGCCGTCATCCTTGCTATTCCTAAGTTTTTTAAGTGAATAGGCTTAATAAACTAGTGCGCTTTACCATCAACGATTGCGTCACTGCTTACCATCAGGCGGGATTGCAGTCAAGCGCTAGTTTATAATTATTAAAAAAAAAACATATATTAAGAGGACCTGGGAAGATTTCTTAATCTATCTAATTCTGCTAACGATCGACTGTCATGTGGATCTTTAAGTAATTTATTATGATCCAAGGCACTTATAAATAATCCCTCTATGGTTTTAACTCTACTGAGAGCAACATAGGCCTGTCCTTTAGCAAACAATGACTTTCCTAGATCTATAACTTTTTTATCTAGAGTACAACCTTGTAATTTATGTACAGTACAACCCCAAGAAAGAATCAGCGGTAGCATTTTACGCTGAATTGGCCCAGAACCCCTCAAGCCGTCAAATTCAGTGAGGCAAGGCTCGATTTTGATAAGTCCGTTAATATCTGCTTTTATGGATGCGTCGTCAAATTGTATGAGAACAGCACTTGGCTGTTTTCCTGTTCCAACTGATCGCGCCGAAGAGCAGGCCACTCGAAGGCCTTCACCACTCCCATCGCTCCGTTTACCAAACCCTGGTTTACATTCAAATTTCTACGAAGCATTACTAGGGATTATGTACAAACATAAAGTACTCGTGAAGCTCTTTCAGATGATACCAAATACGGTATATTTATTTTAATTTTATATTAACATAGAACTTTTTGTACGCTAGAGGGCGTAATACTAAATTTGGTGACAACCTTTATAGCTCATAACCAACAGAATATCAAGGCCCTTCTAATGGTTCTGCAGTGGTCTTATTCTGATAAGTAGTAAAGAAGCTATCTATGAACGAAAAGATGTGAATTATATGCAATCAGCCCATGAATACAGGTAAAGTTACAAGCAAATGCTAGTAATATATATATATTCAAAATGTACAAGTAAAGCCCTTTTAAATGATACCAAACACGGCATATTTATCTTAACTTTATTTTTTTACTCTGTAGCCTATAACCAGCGGACAATTAAGACGCTCCTAATGATATGTCATTTATCGAATTCGAATAAGTAGTTTAGAAGTTACGAGGGAACAGATGAACATACATACATACATACATACATACATACATACATACATACATAGCCTGTCAAAATCATAACCCTCCTTTTGCTTTGCCGTAGTCTAATTAAAAATACGACTATAGGCGCACGCTGTTGATGACGTCATGTCGTGGCGATGTGGCCGCGGCGCAGGTGGCGGTGGTGGCGTTGCCGTCGCGATGTGGTTGCGATATAGTCGTATTACACAGGTGGTCTGTAACAACGGCAAAATGTGGTACGTGTGAATGGACACTAAAAGTAATGGCAAGGACTTTTAAAGTGGTTCGCACTAGCGACTAATTACTTACTAGTCAAGCTTACAATCTCCCTCACGGTGCGCCGCCACTTGGAGGTATGGGGTGACTTTTTATAGAGGTTTTTTACCTCGTGGCCCAGGCGGTTAAGCCAAGACCCACGACCCGCATCAAAAGTCATAGACATGACCTTGACAATCTTCGGGGCTATGAGACTAGCCGTGCCAGAAGAAGCAGACTTCTTGTTGCCTGCCCGGAGGTTAGTTCACACTGTGTGTGTGTGTTAGTGCACACTGAGCACGCTCTTACTCCGCAAGCAAGCACATGTTGGAGCGTATCTCCTCCGACAGGATATTGGTATACAGGCTATGAGATACCCTAGGCACATAGTGTCCAAGGGGAGTCATTTTCCGTACACCAGGTCAGGTCTGGTAAAAGTCTGACACGCCCTTTCGCTCCGCCCAGAGCGAGCAAGGTCATAATAAAAGGAATAAGCCAATAAGATATTGTTATGAAGCATGTTTGTCTTAATTTCAGGTGGAACATCAATGGGAATCGTTCACGTGTGCCCTTCCTCCTGAGGGTTGGCGGGCAAAATGCCATATATACTCCCCGGGCCTCAAACCAGGGGGTGGGCCGCAGCATAAACCGACATTGTCTAAAAATGGTGAGATTTGAAGCTGAATATTTATATACAACGTGTAACATAAAGGGTATATACATAACAAGGGCATGGCATCTTTGCACAATATCAATCGATATTGGAAGGGTTTTTTAATCCTATTTCTTTATTTTAGGAAGTTATGAGGAAAAACACCGCCTGTGATAGGCTACTACCATACTAGGCGCACAGAATTATTGAAGATATTTATCGGATTTTGCCAAGTAATGTGACGTGTAACGAGTAGTTAATAACGTATGTAGTGTAGTGCCACGTTCGTTATGATTTAATTTTAAGAAACACACGAAACCGAAAAGTTGGTTTCAATTTTTTGAGTATTTTATTTTGAGTTTAATCCCTTCCCATATCATTTGATATCATCTAAAGATGCCATGCCCTTGGTATGTATATACCCTTTATGTTACACGTTGTATAAGGTTAATTTTGAATATAGTGAGTTCTATCAGGAGCGGGTAAAACCGAGTGGAGTTGCGTTTGCCATAGCGAGCGACTGCTAGCGCGGGCATTCTGTGCTCAAGCTTCAATCGTGTGTGTTGGTCATACTTAAATCCAGTGGCTCTTATCTGTTTCAATCTGAGACTATCATTGTAATCCCTTAATATTAATTTGATCTAAGTGTCTGTACAGTTAAAATAATAAGAATCGAACATCACACTATAGTTATTGTGTACTCGAAATACCGCCCACGATGAATGCTCATGGGATGAGAAGACACCTAAACTATCCGGAACTTCGGCGGTAAATACATAAAATAATATAACAATAATTCGCCAAAATTGTAAGCAAATATGAATTTATGGAAAATAACTTTGATATCTCTAAAATAAAGTTCGGTTTACGCGAAAAGGTCAATTGCAGCTCAGGCTGATTTTACGTAAAAAAACGTTGACCGTTCGTATTCGGGTCACAACTCGACAGAGTTGTATTAGACTGCATTAGACTAGCTGGCGAGTTCAGACTGTTCCCGGAGGAATGATCCGTGCACATAAGTATTCTCCTTAACCGTGACCTTCGAGGAGTGTATCCTAGTCAGAACAAGTTAACATCTGTAGGTAAATCTTCAAGCTTAGCGATGAGAAAGGATTCCTAGGTAAAATGTTTCCTATTTGCTAAATATGGTATTGTTTGAAAGTAGGAAATGATTATATCGGACTCTGCTTTAAATGTCGTTAGAAACACTCACTATAGTTACCGGAAGGAAAAATCTACATAACTGGTCTTTGAGTTGACAAATTGAAAAAAAAAAAAACAATATTATACTTTTTTACAATTATAAACAGAATTGCGTAACCGAAATCCCCGCCTGATGGTAAGCAGTGATGCAATCGTTGATGGTACAGCGCGCTAGTTTGTTAAGAGCCTATTCACTCGAAAAAACTGAAGGAATAGGAAGGAAGACGGCAGTTGAGCAAAGTGATGCAATGTTAAACCAAACAACACGAACAACGATGCTGCGCGAGGGGGAGATTGATCTGGAATCATGCCGGAACACGACAAATCGCTTGGCAGCAAGACTTTGTCTGGAGGGTGGTAACATCTGCCAGTAGCCGATGTTATGGCCTACCACCGAGAAAACTGTTTTTTAATGATAATATTTTAATTAGTACTTGCTTTTTTTTTATTTGAGTAAATAAACATTTAAACAATTTTTTTTTTTGTTAACTCCTAAGAACACCGTATTATTTTAATTAATATGTATAAAGGAGTCTACATTATTAAAAATACTAGGTTACGATATTATCCAACGCGGGTATTTAAGACTTTTTCTTAAGTGGTGTATAAAAATATACAGTGTTAAGCATCTCCTGTAAAAAATGCTTATATGGAGTTAGCGAATTTGCCAGTTAAGGTATCGAAACATGCAATATAATATTAATGGTACTACATAATATAAACATAGGAACAGGAGTTTATGAATGAAATAAATAATTACTTCTTCTCCTACTTCTACTAATTCATCAGTAATAATGTATGTGTCTGTATGAGAGGAGACCTGTGCCCAACAGTGGGATGGTAAAAGGTTGATCATGATGATGATTATTAATATAATTAATGTCACAATTTGTAAATAGTTAAATACAATATATAAAATGGTCACATAATTTCATTCTCAAATAATAAATCTGCAGCACTACTTATAATAAATTTTGTCTAACTACTAAAAAGTTATTTTATTTTTAAAATTTTGAAATACTAACCCCTCTAATTATTTGGTATTTTATTATACTATGCAGCAGACACCCTTGAACATCGGGTTTTTTCTAGCACTACATAGACTCTTAAATCAGGCCTATACCGTAGAAACGCATATATCCGTCATTCATGCGAAGCTATCCAAAATGTACAGTCCACCGAACTAAAATATACGTAATTGTAAGAAAAGCAAGAGGTAAAAATAATGACGGGATTTGACTATTCGGTTTTTACAAATGACTAATTTGTTCAACACACTTAAAATTAAAGAATTTTGATTCACCGTGATTCAACAATTCCGTGATTCATCATCAGAATTTCTTGCATTTCACTCTTTCGCTTTTTTGATACTTCAAGTTATATCACTTAACCATCTACCCCGGGCGACGTCACTAAGCTGGTGCCAGCTGTCACTACCACCAGCGCAACAGTAAGCTCTGTACTGCATAAGCTCACAGCTTAATGCTGAACGGCATTTTGGGTGGATGTGACTCATATTTTCCCCTGACCTTTCCTTTTTTTGTGATTTACGTTTTGCCCAGCCCGTGGGTTCAAAAAGAATAAAGATGAACAAGCCAAATGCAACTCTGACTGTGCACGTAGCATTACGTACCATTATCTATAAAAAGTCATCATCATCATCTCAGCGTTTATCCCAGTCGCATCCGAAGCTTTTTCAGCCTTGGAGTCTGAGGTCCACTTTTACCAGTCTAAGGTCCGTATTACAGAAGGAAACTCAAGCATTGATCTCTGCTTAAGCATTACTTAAAACTAGTTTCAACCAATCAAATGGCTTGAAACGAGACTTAAGTATAGCTTGAGTTTTGAGTGACGTTCTGTAATACAGACCTAACTGCTGATACGGCTAAACTTTGACATTTTCCGTGAAACAACTGCCGTCTGACCTCCACAATCTGAAGGCGACATCGAAGCATTGCAGCTGACCAATTGTTGGACTTTTTTTAAGGGCTCCAACAACCCTTTAACGACTGCCACTAGATGTTCGTATGGCAACCGGGACTAATGGCTTAACGTCATATTCATGCATACAAATATTTGCACTGTGCGGGGATCGAACCCGCGCCACCTTGCGTAGCGGCCGCGTCCGCTACCGCTACGCCACGGAGGCTGTCAGTAGCTTAGTGATAAACTTTATAGATATCTATAAACAAAAGTGTTCTGTTTTTAGTATTTGCTGTTATATCGGCAAGAGAAATAGTTCTACATTCTATGTTACTGGTTTGGATTCCGCCATTTAAATGACTACTCCAACACCGCTCCCGCCAAACACCGCCCTAAACTAAGACGACTTTGATACTGATACAAAACAAATCACAACACTCAAAATTAACAAGTCACGCGCCCTTATATAAATACATTTTATGTTCTAACCCTTTGGCTACGGAAACTTATAAAAGAGTTAGGTACGCGTGCGACCACTATGCTAACATGGTAGCTTCTAAGTCAAAGTCAAGAGTCATTTATTATTCAAACGTCATTTTTTTATTCGGCAGCAAATCACCATTTTTTGAACTTCAATATTACATTAGACAGTCCCCCCAAAACGCCCACCCATCGACACTTCCTAGTGCTTTCGCTGAGAAGAAGAAGTGGCGAAAGAAACTCCACAGATGCACAGCTGACTGTTCATTAAAAAAAAAAAACCATGACTTTATACAACACTATGTATAGTAATGAACACAACACAAAATGCTCTTATTTATTCATACGCCACTAACGCCAGCTAGTCACGCCAAAGTACCAGCAAATAATACACGCATACATGCGCGTACATCGAGGGACTGGAACAATTTGCCAGCGGCGGTGTTTCCGTCGGACTACAATTTGAGTGTCTTCAAGGCTAGAGTGAATAGGCTCTTAATAAACTAGTGCGCTTTACCATCAACGATTGCGTCACTACTTACCATCAGGCAGGATTGCGGTCAAGCGCTTTTATAATTTATAAAAAAAAAACAATTAAATCATTAAAATGGAAATGTAAATAAGTAAAATCTTATGCCCTAAATCCTCCAGGTATAAAGTTCAGCACAGCTCACATATTTATGCATTGTAAAAAAGCAAATTATAATATGAACTCATATGACGTGTAGAAATATATCTGTACTTTCTCCAGAAGTAGCTTAATTCTGGAGAAAGTACAGAAATATTTCTAAAGTATCAAACATTTCTATAAGTAATACCTCTGTAGTACGTTGAGGGTAAGCACGGATGAATTACTAATTTTATTTATTTATTTACTTAACCTAGTTTCAAAAAATTGAGATAAAAGCCATGCCCCGCAAAATTATTTTCACGGTTTGTCTGTGGGAACGGAACGAACAGTGTATCAACAATAATTAATTATTACTAGCGCGGACACGTAAATTGGTATTTAGCAAAGTAGTTACGTTACAGAATCTATATAGTTATCTTATAGAATCGCCTACAAACTACTGAGTAAGAACATTTTAAGTGTCTCTTATGTCAGCAGGCAATTCACTTTTGTCCAGCGTTCGGTCGCCAAAATAATTGTTAACTTACTGAAAGAATAATAACTTACTGTACCTACATATGTTTTGATGTCCGTAAGACGTTTATAGAACAGGACCGAGATTCCGCGGCTTCGGCGCGGATCTCAAAAAAAAAAAAAATCGGAAAATAGTTTTTTTGAACTCAGCGCATCCAGATCTATATGATTATCTATAGTGGTGAGGGTTTTGAGCAACTTCGGGCACATACATACAGACAGACATACAAACATACGCACTTTATAGGGATGGATAAAAACACAGAAGAAATATAAACTAATTACAAAACAACCTGAATGTCAACTTACACCTAGTTATACCTGCAGGATGCTACCTGGTTCGGCTGTTCTACCTGGGAGCTTGGCGTTGTGTGTGGGTGAATGACCAGGTCCCTGTAGATACTTCTGGTGCGCCCCTGCTGCCCTTCTCACCCCTTCTGACTCATCCCCCTGCGAAGCCTGGCTCGTCCAGGATACCTCCACCTGTAAATGCCGGTGTGATTTACCTGTGGCCTTTACTTATTACTAAGGTGAACAGCTTTGTTATTATTTGTAAAGTAGACAAACAGCTTTTGAACACCACCAAAAAGAAAAAATTATAAATAATAATTAAAATAGCCATTACTATTTTAATTATTATTTATATATTTTTTTAACAGGAGCGCCTTCATCCTCTCTCCTATTAAAAATAAAAACACTTTGCTGTGCCCGACAAGGTCTATAATTGATTGTATATTTTAATTAAAATACCAACTATTATGTACATATTATGAAATGCAATAAATTATTGAGTATTGAATAAAATTGGTGTTAAAAGAAATGCTACAAGCAGTGGCTATATAAGCTCGCGACTCCAGCCTCACGATTCTGTAAGAAACCATAAAAACACAAGTGAGTTATCATTCCACCTAATGCTATTAATTGACATCATTGACAGCTCTCTTCACCTAAATTTTCTTCGTGGCTTGTCGGGCTTCTATTCTGACCACAACAAAGACAGTAGTGATACCAAATCTAACGAAGCTCAATGGAATAGACACACAACTTCAGATATGGGTGTATGACACCTGTTTGATAATGTTATTGGTATTTACTTCGATAGTTGAACTGCGTTTCTGAGGCGCGATTTTCTGGAAAATTACATGTAGCACAAACGAGATAAAATAGAATAGGAACAAAAAGGAGAAAGGACTTACTGAAATATACAGCGACGCACTCTCCGAGTTGTGATGGAGGCCTCCACGGTTGATCACTTAGTTCACTTTGTTATCGGATTCAAGCGGTAATTATTGATTTAAAGAATGGATGGATCCGCCGGCCGGCGTACGTTCTTGTAGCTTTTTGATGGTGAAGTATTGAAGCAGAGAGAAGTTGACTGTTGTTTTTTTGTAAGTTTTCTTAGAATGAGATATGGAATTAGGAATTACATGGGAAGGAATCGGGCTTAATCGTCGTCGTCCGTCGTTGACGGTGCTTGATATAAGAATGGTTACATGCTTTAATAACATCAAAATATGAACGTAACACTTACACACTAACTAGGTACCATATCATACATTAATCACATCCCGAGTCCGAGCCCCAAACTACAGTATGTCTAGTTTGTGGCTTACTTGCAAATATTATAACTCTTTTTTTGTTTTCAAGAGGAAACCTTGAGTGAGGTCGGGGAGTGTGGGATTTATATCTCACTTAAACCACCACGGTGATCATCATCTACCAACCTGCCATCCACATCCCTATGGAGAATCTAAAGAGGCCTCCCCTGGGCCTATTTGTAGTCCCCACTTCAAAATCCGTCGGCTCCATCGGGCATCGCCATCGGTCCTACGCCCACAGCACCCACAGCCACTTAAGTGTTGCAATTCTTCGGTGGCTATGTCGGTTACTCTCGTTCTTCTGCGGATGTCCTCATTTCTGATTTGATCATGTAGTGAAACCCTAAGCATAGCCCTCCCCATTACCCTTTATACGATTTCTCAAAATTCACACGATAATAAACGTTGCTCTGCGCCTTATGACTCCGAAATAGCAACATTTTATCTACACACATATTCGACTATCTGCTTATAATTAGGATTCAAGACCTTCCGATTTATGGGTGGTTTGCTTCTTCTTCCTAATTTTTAATTGCTTGTGTATAGCTAAAACTTTACGGTTTCCCTAATTAACTTACTTAATCAACCTATAATTTTTCCACTCCTGAGTCTTAGGCCTCCTCTTAGTGAGAGGGAGTAGACATTTAATCTACCACGTTACCCAGTAAGGTTTGGTAGATGTTATAATTATTATGTCTTCAAAGTTTTGCCCCTAAGACATGCAGGTGTCCTCGCGGTGTCTTCATTCGCCGTTTTGAAAGCAGTGGCGATGAAATAATTTACACAAAATGAAGCGCCTGGTGGCGTTCGAACCTACGACCTACAACTTAGAAGTCGCGGTCGATACCACTAGGCCACCGCTGGTCTCACGGTTTTCTCTCGCTGCTCTCTCGATTTCTATAACCAATTCCTAATACCATTCCTTGATACCATCCTAAAGATGGGGTGCCCGGTGCGGTGTAATCAAACACCTAGAGGCATCAGGCACTCGGGTTCCTAACTAATGGTGTAATCAGGGTATAGCATTTCACTTTCACAGGGTATACTTTATCACCACTGTCTGGTGAAGTCTGTGTTTCTCCCCACCTAATTGCGACTCGCGTGGTGAGCGGCGAATGTGGCGATACAAGTAAGCAGATTGGGATGAGACGCACCACTTCTTCGCGTCTTATCCTTGGCAGCAGGTCTGCTTCTCTTCTGACAATCCGTCGAGCTGTGCGGACGCTATATCCGATGTGGTGCGTCAGGCTATGGAGTATTTTATCCCATTCAATGACGTGCCCGTCGGTGGCTCGGCTCGCCCATGGTTCAACGCCGACTATGTGCTAGCTGAACAGCGTAAGCATACGGCATTTCTTACCTGGGTTGACATTCGTGACCACAGAGCTCCGGATCTAAGCTCTAAGAAGAGAGCCTTTAACCGCGCTGCCAAGTCCTACAAAAAGGCGCTTAAGAAGGCTCGCTTCGACCACATTACTCATTTTGGCAACAAGCTCTCTGCGCAACCATCTGGTAGCAAATCTTTCTGGTCCCTAGCCAAATCGGTTGAGGCGAACTTCTGTCGGCCCATACTACCTCCGCTGGTAAGGCCCGATGGAGCACTGGCCCATACGGCGAGAGAAAGGAAGCAGGTCTCTTTGCATCTCTCTTTGCCCATAATTCGCGGCTTGATACTGGCAGTGCTACTCCACCTAATTTACCTCATTGCGGAGCTTCAATGCCTCAGGTTCGCATTAGGAATAAAGAGGTTCTGAGAGTACTGTGTCGTCTGGACGTGAATAAGGCTAGTGGTCCGGACGGTATACCAGCGATTGTTTTTAAAGCATGTGCGCCCGAGTTGACTCCTGTATTGACGCGCTTGTATCGCCTCTCATTTAGGACTGGTGCAGTGCCCAAGTCCTGGAAGCTTGCCAACGTGCAGCCCGTGCCCAAAAAGGGTAGTCGTGCCGATCCTACCAACTATCGGCCGATTTCAATAACCTCCATACTCTGCAAGATTATGGAGCGTGTATTGAACTCGCGCCTCTTGGCTTACCTGGAAGGTAACGGTCTCCTCAGTGACCGACAGTTCGGGTTTCGACGCAATCGGTCAACTGGGGATCTACTAGTGTATGCCACTCACCTATGGGGCGAAGCCCTCGAGAAAAATGGGGAAGCGATTGCCGTCTCCCTTGATGTCTCGAAGGCCTTCGACCGGGTATGGAATTCCATGATTTAATTCCCCCATCTCCATTCCACCAGCGGACGACCCGTCGCACGGCGAGTTTCTACCCTTACGTTGTTAACACTACTACAATCCGGACGAAGCGTTTCGCCTACTCCTTTATACCGCGTACATCAAGGGACTGGAACAACTTGCCGGCGGCGGTGTTTCCGTCGGACTACTACAATTTGAGTGTCTTCAAGGCTAGAGTGAATAGGCTCTTAATAAACTAGCGCGCTTTACCATCAACGATCGCATCGCTGCTTACCATCAGGCGGGATTGCGGTCAAGCGCTGGTTTATAATTTATAAAAAAGAAAAAAAGATGGCGGCAAGCGGAACAATAAGTATTTAGTACACATTAAGTGTTGCCAGTTGTAATATTAAAGAGTGTTGTGATACAATACGCCACACAGTAAGTGCTGCAAGAAAAAAGATACAGTTACTCACCCCCTCGATCTTATTCCACTATTACGCTTTACTGATAATAGTTAATGATACTTAAGCGTACAGATTCGCTAATCCTTTTCCGACCACTGCAATAAAACATTGCGAAAGATATGCAATTATGTTTCAGTTACTTTATTGAATCAACAAACCAAATGATAACGTTTCGTAACACAAAGAGAACCGCTAATAGAGTTATTGTTACTTTAATAATATAATAATATGAATATTTTGCTATTTTGAACGCTGAAATGAATCATTATTCGCTTCGCAACTTGGTTTTTTAAGTATTCACAGGTTTGTGTTTGTTCAAACTTCAAACTTCTCTCCCGGGCTTCTTTATTTAGAAGATATGCTTAGACAGCTACTATTAGTACATAATCCTCCGTAGTCCGTCCCCCGTGGCACAGCGGTCAACACGCCTGCCAGCGACGTGGAGGCCGCGGGTTCGATCCCCGGCCAGGTCATGATGGAAAACGATCTTTTCCTGATTGGCCTGGGTCTTTGATGTTTATCTATATATTATGTATCTATTATAAATATATTATCGTTGAGTTAGTATCCCATAACACAAGTCTCGAACTTACTTTGGGGCTAGCTCAATCTGTTTGATTTGTTCGTATATATTTAGTTATTGTTTATTTTATTTCTTTAAATTTCATTAATAAAACGATAGAAGATAACGTTTAAGTTTAATCCTGTCCTTTAGATATTCCGTAGATAGTTTAGACGCGATTATAAACATGGCGGCCAAAAATACATCAATTTACGTCAGGCGCGGACTAATTTGACAGGTCTAAACTAAAATTCTATCTTTTGTCCTTTTCTAATTAAATATAAAGACTAAGATGCATTGAACTTAAATTTAGTTTAGTTTGTGGACAAACGAATCGGAACAAATACACACATCAAAAGTGTCTAGGGATCAACATATATTTTTGCAATAACTTTTCTCCTGATTGATATTAATTAAAATTTTCTTTAAGGATTCATCAAATAAAGTGTTTTCGTTTGTCACAGTAACGATAAACCAAGTCACCTTTGCATTAATAAAGAAATTTGCCATTTTCCTAATAAAGGGATATTTGACATTTGAACCACTAACACAAAAGTTCGAAAAAAAGACTGAAATAACAGTTTTCTCTAAAATTTTATTGGGTAACTTAAACAATTAATAATCCGTGTTTCTACCGCGAACACTAACAACACAAGAACATCGGTTTGGCATACTCAAAATGAGTTCATCCAAATCACGCTGTGGAATGGCCGCCCATGTTCGTTGCAACAACAAAAAAAGGTCTTCTTGCGACTGGATACCCTCCATATTCGGCAGAGCTCTTCTCTGTAGCATATCCCATGCATGCTCAATCGAGTTCAAGTCTGGCGACTGAGCAGGCCAGGGCAGGACATTGATGTTCTCCAACAATAACCGCCATGATGTTAGCCGTGAGGCTTCATCACTCTTCAGGGAACTTAATTAGCGACCAAACAGTCAGAAACCGCTTGCATGAAGTGAACCTTCATTCCCGAAGACCGCTACGGGTACCACCTATAGCAATGCACAATCGTAGGATTCGATATCAATGGGCTCTTGAACACAGAAATTGGGCAGAAGAACAATGGCGTTTCGTGTGCTTTTCTGATGAGTCTCGTTTTGGTATGAGACCGGATACAAGACGTATACGACACTGGAGAACCCCTGGACGCCAACAGCGATTAAAATCCTGCCAGGAAGTCCATCCTTATAGTGGTGGAACCATCATGGTATGGGCGGGTATTTGGATCGGCGGAAGAACTGAGTTGATTTGGATCAGAGGCAACCTCAACGCTCAAATTTATGCTGAAACGATTGTATCAGACGTCATCGTTCCTCTACAAATGCAAATCGGTCCCTTATTTCAGTTAATGCATGATAATGCACGACCGCACACCGCAAGAGTTGTAAGACAGACTCTCGCCGCAGCTAACATCAATGTCCTGCCCTGGCCTGCTCAGTCGCCAGACTTGAACCCGATTGAGCATGCATGGGATATGCTACAGAGAAGAGCTCTGCCGAATATGGAGGGTATCCAGTCGCAAGAAGACCTTTTTTTGTTGTTGCAACGAACATGGGCGGCCATTCCACAGCGTGATTTGGATGAACTCATTTTGAGTATGCCAAACCGATGTTCTTGTGTTGTTAGTGTTCGCGGTAGAAACACGGATTATTAATTGTTTAAGTTACCCAATAAAATTTTAGAGAAAACTGTTATTTCAGTCTTTTTTTCGAACTTTTGTGTTAGTGGTTCAAATGTCAAATATCCCTTTATTAGGAAAATGGCAAATTTCTTTATTAATGCAAAGGTGACTTGGTTTATCGTTACTATGACAAACGAAAACACTTTATTTGATGAATCCTTAAAGAAAATTTTAATTAATATCAATCAGGAGAAAAGTTATTGCAAAAATATATGTTGATCCCTAGACACTTTTGATGTGTGTATGTACAGACGACAGCATATCAAGCTACAACAGTCAGCACATTTCTTTATTAGATTTTCAACTTTATCCCTAAAGCATTAAGGCTCAAAGTTGATTGGGAATATTTGGCAGTTTGGGGTAGCTTGACCTGCTGTCGAGTGTACGATGAGTTGCTATAAATGCTGTAATGCGCATAAAATGAATTAATGCGCATTATAATTTTATCGAAGTGGAATTACAGAATCGATTACTGAATCTATATTTGTCATTTTTCATATAGGTATTTCTTTTTTAAATCCCAAAACGTAACATTCTAATTGAGGTGGTAAATCTTAAAGTCAGATCGATTGATAGCAAGAGCGAACTGGCCAAAGCATTGTCAATCCAAACCTCATTTCCGTACAGTCAATATATCAATAACACAGTATAGAGAAATGTTCACAAATATTCCTCGCTCATCTCTCAACAGAACCCAGCCCAACAACCGCTGGTTCATTGTGAAATAAATTGGAGATTTACTGTCATTTACCGCAACGGCAAAGTAATCGAGCTCTGTGGTTCTGCAGAATTCCTAATAAGAAAGTGTTCCGATGGCGACAGCACAGCTAATTTACTTGATGCTTGCAAATTGGGTTGTTTTCCTAGTGGCATAACAAATTATGTAAAATTGAGGATCTTGTTTGGTTTGAAATATTGGATAATTTTTACTGGTGATTGCGGTAGCTGAAAGTAGGCCATGGCTATTTGTTTTTGTTGTTGTCGATCTGAATCATAGTATTTTGAATTACTGCAATTTATTTAGTATGAGAAGAGACCTGTGCCCAGCAGTGGAACGATAAAAAAGTTGATGATGATGATTCAGTATCACGTAATCTAAAAAAAAGTTAAGTGTTGCATTTATTGAAATAGATATCATTAAAACATTAAACAAATCTCATTTTCCTTTCCCTATTCACTCACAATACAGCAAACTTTAATTCAGACTCAAAATTGTCCTAACCAAACTAGCGCCTAAGACAATAACAATGAACATTCGTATCACGTGAGCAACTAATTGCTAATCAAAACGAAACAGGCGCTGCTCAAGCTTGCAGCCCCTGACATGAATTCTGATGAAGACACCGAGGACTTCGAAGATGAACCTTTCGAGGACTTTGATATCATTCATGCCTTAACTGGAAGTATGAGCATACGGTATCCAGTAACCGAAAGTAAGTAAACCGGCTTCAAATGAAGTAACAAAAAGTTGTAAATTGGTAGTGCAAAACTTACTAGTTTTAAATATATTTTACATACATAATCAGCCTATAGTGTTCCCACTGTTGGGATACAGGCCTCCTCTCGGTGAGAGGTGGTGGGCCATAATCTACCACGCTGGTTCGGTGCGGGTTGGTAGATGTCAAATTTGAAGTTTTTGGCTCTAGACATGCTGGTTTCGTCACGATGGTTTCCTTCACCGTTTTGAGAGCAGTGGTGATGTTGGAGCGCCTGAGTAATTTAATATAGCACAAAGTTGCACATGCGAATATGAAGGCCGCTCCATTTATAATTGTATAATGTTTCTTGCATACCGACATCTCACTTGCCTGGAACACTTTGTAACGTTAACATCTAAATTATACCTGGCTATCTTCCTGAACATTTCTCCAGTTTTTTTTTTATTTCAATTCCTTCGCGACGTCCTCACTGTTGGACAGGTGATGAAATAATTTACACAAAGTAAAGCGCCTGATGGGTTTCGATCCTATCACCTACAACTTGTAAGTCGCGTTCTATACCACTAGGCCTCCGCTGCTCTAATACACAATACATTTTACATGCCATTTAATGTTGTATTACGATCTAATTGAAAGATTACCTACCTAGATAACATATCATCGATTTATTGTTACATAGAACATACAATATGTAAAGAAAACCCCGTTCAACCCATAAGGATAATAAAGGTTAGGTAAACACATGACCAAATAAAATATTACATGTAATCATCATAGTAACAATACTAATGAATTTTGAAATAACCTTTTTTTTCGCGAATTAATTCCCCAAAATTTGGTAATTTTTCAAAAAGTGACAGCATTATCTTCGGCGGCATTATTATGTGTGATGCCACCGCGTGCCTTACCTCCTTTTGCCCGCGCATGTATTGCTTAACCCACATGTATTAAGTTACCGCGTTTTGCGAAATAATATTTAATTTTTTTAGGGGATTTTTTTTTAACTTTAACTCGGCTTTGTAAACGAATCAGTTATCGATACCTAACAATACCTTCACGGATCGGACAGGGTTTTCTTTACATATTGTATACAATAAAATCGATCATATTTTATTGCTATTTATAAAATAGTATCGCCTATAGATCATAATGTACAGCCGCGCGTACATTATGATACATATACATATTAGACACCAACTTAGGCATTCCAATTTCACCTGACCTTGCATTGTATAGGTTATTCATAATTATAATCTGAAGGCAGCTTATTAAACTGGTTATTAATATTGAAGTGTAGCCGTGCGTACATTACTCATTCGATACCATTTCTTTTTTCTTTCCTAATTTTCCGAGAACCTTATAGTCACACTTTTAGCTTCATTCAAATACTTTGATGAGCTGAATGATGGATGAGACTCATCATCATCATCATCTCAGCGTTAATCCCAGTTTTTCAGCTGTGAAGGCTGCGGTCCGCTTTACCAGTGTACCTGCTGATTTTGGCTAAACTTAGATATTTTCCGTGAAGCGACTGCCCTCTGACCTCCATAACCCGAAGGCGATATCGAAGCAAGGATAAAACTGCCTCACTAAAAGTTTTTAGCAGGTTCCGAGGAAATGTGGGCGCGTATTATCACTGAAGTGCCAATCTTTTCTTGGGATGATGACGAGGATGCCAGTACCATCAGGACGAAATGCACGAAGAAGCCAACAGCCAAAGAATTAGCAGCTGTTGTTAAAGTAAGCAAAAAATTGAAAAAAACTTTGATATTCGTACCCAGATTTAACTCAAAACGGTCTCCAAAGCCTGGAGCACAGGCGTAGAGTAGCCAGCCTTTCGGCCTTCTATAGGATGCATTCTGGTGAGTGTGCAAGGGAATTGCACGATGTAATTCTCCCATCTCCGTTCCACCATCGGACGACCCGTCGTACGGCGAGGTTCCACCCTTACGTTGTTAACACCACTACGATCCGGACGAAGCGTTTCGCTTCTTCTTTTATACCGCGTACATGGAGGGACTGGAACAATTTACCGGCGGTGGTGTTTCCGTCACACTACAATTTGAGTGTCTTCAAGGCTAGAGTGAATAGGCTATTAATAAACTAGCGCGCTTTACCATCAGGTGGGACTGCGGTCAAGCGCTAGTTTATAATTTATAAAAAAAAACAATCGGATTGGAACAATAGGTAATGCCTTCGGCTGTCTTCCCGTCAAATGACAATTTAAGTGTCTTCAAGGCAAAATTGAATACGTTCTTAATAAACTAGCGCGCTTTACCATCAACGATAGCATCACTGCTTACCACCAGGCAGGATTGCGGCCAAGTACAACGTTAAAAAAAGTTAGATGACTTCAAATTGAATAATTTGGAATTCACTTTATATAAGTAACTCACGTTCTTACATATGCTTTTTTTTAGCTTCACTTGTATGTTTGTTTTTTGCTTGTTTGCTTGCTTGTTTGTTTGTTTGCGTGTCCGTCTCTAACTCTTTGGACTACGAATGAGCGGCTCATTACTGTAAAATGTCCCACCGTTTTCAATACTTTCGTTCGTTTTTTTTTGTAAAAAAGAATATCAAAGTAAAAAGTTGAAAATAAATATAGTTTAAAAAGCTAAAAAAAAACATGCCTTTAAAAAATATCAAACTAAAAAGTTAAAAATATTTTTTAAAAAAGTGTGAGACGCTTAATATACAAAAATTATGGCACAAAGCGCCTCACGCTTTTTTAAAAAATATTTTTTGCTTTTTATGTTAATATTTTTTAAAAGCGTTTTTTTAGTTTTTTTTTTTTTTTTTCTTTAATAGGGAAGCTTTTATTATTTTTAAGCCATCTTAAGTGACATCAGACAGTAATTCTGCTTTAATAATGTTTTCCTATGGTCGGTTTCAGCATTATACCGCTATTACGTATGCCATCCTAAAAGATTCAAAGGATTTTCCACCATATCACCTCCCAGGAATTACGCCAGGACATGAAATGATTCTACTCATCACGATGGCTAGAGATGTTCCTTTGAAGAAGCCATTACCAGAACCAGGTTGGTGGGATAATAGTTAATTTATATAGAAATACGATTGAAGGTTTGCGCTTCGGCGATTTTCGCGTTCGCAAATATATTATGTAAGTGGTAGGCAACAACATCAGCCGCCGGCATAAGTTACCACCCACCAGACAAAGTCTTGCCGCCAAGCGATTCGTCGTGTTCCGGCATGTGTCTGGTGAAGCCGTACGGAGGACGGGTCTGAGCAGTTGTGTTGCGATGTGTACCGGATACGATGTGCCTAATGTTGTTGTGTCGGGAGTTTTATCGTGGAGGGTCTCCAGATCATCCTCTGGCGCAGCATCGTTGGTCGTGTTGTTGGGTTAAATATTGCATCACCTCGCTCAACTGCTGTCTTCCTTCCTATTCACTCAGTTTTTTTGAGTGAATTGGCTTAATAAGCTAGTGTGCTTTACCATCAACGATTGCATCACTGCTTACCATCAGGCGGTATTGCAGTCAAGCACTAGTTTATAACTATTAAAAAAAAAAAAAAAAGTGCAGTGCAATCATGATATGAAGCTATTCCAAAATTCAAATTTATTTTATTACCTATGTATTTCTATCTAATGTCTGAGACTTGACGTTCAAAAATTGATTTTATTTTTCAGAAAAGAAAAAAGATTAGAAAAAAGTATATTACTAAATATCACAAATACATTCACCATTATTGATTGACCATAAGGACTAATTATGTCATCTTCGTCCAATTTTACTATACGTTAAGATGTAAAAATAATACAGACACAGATAGACTGGAAAACAGGGATTATTTCGAATTTATCACATAGTTTGTGTGTATGTTTGCTTATTTGTGTGTGTGCGTGTGTTTGTGCGAGAGAAAAACTGTATTGTTAGAGTAAACCGAAACACACACACAGAACTAGACACAGACATGACTAACGACTTCATTTACCGTTTTCAGAAGTAGCTTTGTGGAAGTACTACCGCTGGGTAGACTGGGCCAGGGCTCATGGCCTTTACGAAGCCTACGACTGTCCCCGGGATAAGTATTTAAAAGTGAATGGTCTCCTGAAGAGTTCTTATGCTCCACATCTGCTGGATGTGCAGAGCACGGAATCTGTAAGCATCATATTCCTATCCTTTGTGTACCCTTGTCCCAATTAATTTTGGATCAGAGAACCAGCAATGTCCAAGTAGTTGAACAATTGCTACAGGTTATAAAGATACCTATTATAAACTTGATCCAATACATGCCATTTAGAAAATCAATTGAACTTAACCCTTCTTTTTACTAATATGGATTTTGTTTAGATGAGGTTTAAATCACTTAAATGGTTATTGAATTATGCACCTAACCATTATAGAAATGCAGTTTTTTTTGTATCAAAATGACAGCTTAGGTCGGTACTAAGTTATCAATTTCGTATTAAGAACTTTGACTTAACCCCAATAAAGTTCCAAATACAAATACTGACTCGAAGGTTAAGTCTGGAACTTAAGTTAGATTTCGTTTTGTATTAAATTAGATTTGGTTTTCTTAGTCTAAATCTTGTTTCATTACAGATTACACTGGGTTTTATAGAAGAACATGTTAAAAGTACGCAGGTTTGTACAATTACAGTTACTATTTGTAGTAACAATCCCCGCGCAGTGCAAATATTTGTATGCATGAATATGAATATTGACACTGGTCTGGTCGTGCCTCGGAAAGCACGTTACGCCGTTGGTCCCGGTTGCCATACGAACGTCTAATTGCAGCCTTATGGGTTGTTGGACCCTTTAAAGGTCCAACACTTGATCTAAGTGCAACGCTTCGATATCACCTTCGGGTTGTGGAGGTCAGACGGTAGTCCAAAATCAGCAGTTAGACTGGTAAAGCGGACCCCAGACATAAAAGCTGAGAATGCTTTGGATGCGACTGGGATTAACGCTGAGATGATGACTCCTTTCTTCAAATACAGCGAGGGCGGTAAAGGCTGGTCTTTGCTTAATTTGAATAAATGACTTTTGATTTTGTTTTAGTATTTTTATGCTTCTATCATCATCATCATCAGTCAATAGCAGTCCACTGCTGGACATAGGCCTCTCTAATTTTACGCCATATTCAATTTTGGCAACTCTCGTCCAGTTACTACCAACCATCTTATGAAGATCGTCGCTCCACCTTTTTTTTTTTTTTTCGGGGGGAAATCCTCATAGGATGTCCGCCGCCCTAGGGTGGGCGACGGGGTCTGTCAGACTTTTACTGACTAAAACCACCCCGGTGTCTCTTCTATCACAAGCGCGCGTGGGGCCGCGGGAGTCTAAATTCTTCCGCAGCCCCACACTCTCGTGCTGGCCTGGTCTGTCCGGGCCTCGTCTCCGGCACGGGGTAGTGGGGTGTTAAGCTACCCCGTGCATCGCCTCAGAGGCGCGCGCTGACACTCGCGCGCGCCTCCGCCTCGGGGTCCATCGAATAGGGGGCGGGGACTTCCCCATGTCCCTCGCCCCTGGACCCATTCATGGGGGGCGGAAGAGGGCGTTATCCGCCCTTCTTCGGCGCCCGGTGCGTCTTCTGCGGCCCGGGAAGGGAGTTGAGATCTCCCTCTCCCGTTCCGCAGCTTCCTTCTGCGACATCACGTCCTCGCAGAAGGACACCACCGCGTCCCACGACTCTGCGCTGCCGGCCATCCTCCGCACTACTGCCGGCAGCGTCAGGTCGCCTCCTACTTCATTTGTGAGGACACGGCGCTGCTCCTCCCAAGCTATACACTCGGAGAGCGTGTGCTGCGCCGTATCCTCCCCGCATTGGACGCAGTGGTGGCACCGAGCGTCCGGCTCCCTGCCTAGGCGACACAGGTACTTGCCGAAGCAGCCGTGCCCCGACAGCACCTGCGTCACCCTGAACGACAGGGAGCCGTGCCTTCTCCCGAGCCAGTCGTCGAGTACTGGCCGGATCGCCTCGACGGTAGCGAGGCCGGCGGTAGGGCGCATAAGCCTCTGCCGCCAGTCCGCCACCAGGACCTGACGGAGCTCCTCTCGGCGCAGCTCGATCTGCCGTTGCGCCGGACTGGAGCCCCGTGTCCGCTCTTCCTCGCGCCATCGGTATAATGACGCGAGTACTTTCGCCTCTAGGTCCCAGGGCGGGGATCCGGCCAGGACGCAAGCCGCCTCGTAGGAAATCGTGCGATACCCGCGGACGACCCTGACGGCCATTGCCCTCTGCGGCTTGCGCAGAATGGCGAGTGTTCCGGCCGTCAGGTCCATCGCCCACACAGGGGCCCCATACAGGGCCATGGACCGCACGATTCCCACGTATAACCGCCTACAGGCGGCGCTCGGGCCCCCCATGTTGGGAAGCAACGTTGACAGCGCGCCTGCTGCACCCATCAGCTTCCACCACCACCGCCCGCACCGTCGCTCCACCTAGTCTAAGGGCATTCCACTTCACGTTTACCGATTCGCGGTCTCCACTCTAGAACACGTCTACACCAATGGTCAGCAGTTCTACGGCGACCTAATATGGCCTTCCCATTGCCACTTCAGTTTGCTTATTCTGTGGGCTATGTTGACAACTTTGGCTCTCTACCGGACCTCTTCGTTGCCAGATGCTTCTATACCTTAACAAAAAAAAGGGGATTTATCATCCTAGTTTTAATGATGATATTGATGAATTTAGTTCTATAAATAGTTGAGTTGGAAATTTCGTTCATGTTCAACTTTGCTGGTTACCCTGATGCATGCACAGGAAACGACGGAGTTGCCTTAAAGGCATCGTTCACACTACCCAGCGCGATGCGACTTCGTTTCCTATACACCGTCGCGGGCAATGTCGCTGTTGGAACACTGCCTAAAACCTATTGTACACACGTTTTTTTTTTATCTTGATACACTACGGTTGATTCGCTGTATGTAGGTATGGTTCTCAGTGTTGTTTCACTATGGAATCTAGCTATTTTTGACAGATACGGCAGCGCTACAGCATGGCGCAGACGTCTTGTGCATCGTATGGGAGTTTGCCGTGTCATGTAAAAGCCCATATGATTATTCTGCATTGCAAGCGACATATATATATATATATATAAACAGTGCTACATATGTATAACGAATGTCCTTAGGCTAGATGGAGTGAGAAATCTTCGCAGGATGGCTGGTAGCAGCTGGAGTTGTCAAAAATCAAGTTGAACGTCGTGCAATAGGAGAGGTCTATATCCAGCATTGAATTGATATAGGGTGATGAATATATGTGTAATGGGCCAAAATAGACGACGCTAAGTTGGAACAGTGCAGACTGATCTAGAAATAAGTCCTTTAACTCTTACCTTACCAGAACGGTAAAGATGATGATGAGACGCCAAAGAAAAGGAAAAAGGATGGCGCGAAATCTCAAATTCAACAAGCATTAGTTAATTCGCAGCAAATAAAGGCAGAGCTCCGAGAATGGATACGATATGAGACGGTATTTGTATATTCGTTTTTTTTTTTCGACCATTTGAACGAGGTCTATCAAGGTGAAGACAAAAGGGTGAGCTTGACTTCTATTAAAAGAACTTTCTTTCATTAACAGAAGTATGGAAGGAATGGAAGTTTTTGCCCTGTAATGGCATGATAGAAGCTGGATAGGTAGATAAGATTTGTTAGAAATATATTCTTATTATAAATATTTTGACTTCAAGGCCCTCTGGATTTGTTCGATTTAGGAGGGGCGATATGTGTGATTAGACAGAGCAAAGTATGTAGGTGTTTTTACAACAGACGATTGACATTGTATTTTTGACGATTACCATTATGAATAAATATAAGATGTTGCCAATAAATTGAGCAAGTCTAAGATCCTGTCAGATTTTATTCCTCATCAAAATACCGCATATCAAAATCCAAGCAAATCTTTAGACACATTTTTTCCGGGAGTTTAGAAAATAGTATTTTTTTTAAACTATTGATAAGCTTTCCGAAACCAAATGACTTCTACATATTTGCCAACGAAAACAGAATGTATATACTTTTACCTAACATGACAAAAACCTATAATTATTTTCTGTGTTTCAGTTTTTTAACCTCATGCACAGCATCCAAGTCGTATATCACCCATCCATGTTCAATTTCACATCAACTGGCAGTAACCCACCAATAAGAATCACGAAGTCAGCAAACGTAAAAGCGTCAGACATTGTGGCTCCTAAATATGATCCCTTATACTTACAACTTGATGGACCAGAAATAAACAAACTAAGGATTTCCTTCGCCACCTTACATCCAAGAGTTCTCTTCAATAGTGGTTCTCCTATAGATGAATATATAGAACCAGGTCATTTACTGGTGGAGAAATTTGAATGGTTCAACGATTCAGATACTCCAGTTCAGAAGGCATTTTTGACGACAAGAGGGTATGATGCACTTGAAATCGAATTAGAGCCGGGGAGACATTTTTTTAGGTGAGGTGTTGAGTGCGATATTTTGTATCCATAGTTATAAGATAGAGTTATAGAACTTCTCCCTTTGGTCTCGTGTTCTCAAGCACGACTCTTGTGTGTGGGGTCCTGTGTTAAATTCCCGAGTCAAGTAAATTGATATTCCATTAGGCACTTCCTAATAACAGCCCAGGGTTTAGAAGTTTGCTTGATACTCCCATGCGTAAGGAAACATGTAAAAGCCGTTGGCTCTGCGCCTGATTTCTCTCCGGTCATATTGGAATGTCTCTCATGGGACTGAGATAGTGAGGACACGTATGCACTCTGCACAGGGACTTTTACTGACTAAAACCTACCCATGTTTCTTCACTTGTCTGTGCGCCAGGGCCACGGTTTCTTTTTTAACCAACCAGACCCATGAGGCATCGGTCTTTGTGGACCCCGTCACGATGTGCTAACATCTATTTGAGGCGCGCGTGGTACGCGCCGTCGACTCGGGCCTGATCTTTACCGGGTGGCGGGCTGTCCACTGCTCACCGCCCGCAAGGGCCTCCGGTGCCGTGCCTATGGTGGCCGGGAGTTTGATGTTGTCTGCCGACTAGGGCATCTAATGCGGTGGCTAATGGCGCTGGGATTCCCGCTCCCTCACGTACTCTGCCTGCACCTTTGCCAGCTACACTACTTCACATACACATAAACTAACACATACGCACACACATACACATGTACACACATGCTACATGTACTCTCGCTCCGGACCGTGGCCTGGACCTGGGTCGGACGCGAGAGATCGCCGCTGATCGTCGCCACGAGCACACGCTGGTGCTCTACTCAAGCCAAGGCACACATCTACCTTCGATATTGATGAAATCTGTACTTTTCGATAGGCCACATTAGATCTAGCAATCCATTTATAGATTGTACTTCTACAATGCCTAAATCTCAAGATTTAGGGCTTAAAAGTTATGTAGAGTATGTCACACTATATTGAATCATATGTCATTAATATAAGGTAAATTCGTAACAATATCTCCAGCATTGTAGGCTAGTCTATGGAGACTAGCCTACAATGCTGGAGATATTGTTAGTATCTCAATGGTGAGATACACACTGGAGGACAATGATGACAGCCTCCGTGGCGTAGCGGTAGCGGACGCGGCCGCTGCGCAGGGTAGCGCGGGTTCGATCCCCGCACAGTGCAAGTATTTGTATGCATGAATACGAATATTTGCACTGGTCTGGTCACGCCTCGGAAAGCACGTTAAGCCGTTGGTCCCGGTTGCCAACCGAACATCTAGTGGCAGTCGTTACGGGTTGTTGGAGCCCTCAAAAGTCTAACAATTGGTCTAACTGCAATGCTTCGATATCGCCTTCGGGTTGTGGAGGTCAGACGGCAGTCGCTTCACGGAAAATGTCGAAGTTTAGCCATATCTGCAGTTGGACTGGTAAAGCGGACCCCAGACTCCAAAGCTGAAAAGGCTTCGGATGCGACTGGGATTAACGTTGGGATGATGATGACTGGAGGACAATGATAAATATTGAATGGAAAGTCTAAATGCATGAGGCAGGAGAGTAGAGATTCCTTCACCCTGCAGTGGAATACTGGGATACACGGGATTTTAATAATAATAAATCATTATAAAACAATATATTTGAAATATTTGTGAATTTGTCTCACCTAGATACCGCACACATTCGGACTGCTATTGCAATAGGCTGTTTTTTTTAAATGCAATCGTTACCTATTCATTAAATCAAATAAAATTAAAACTAGATCATTATTTATTATTTTGTTTCAAACTACTTCTTGCGTCATAACGATATCTTCATTTTTACAGGATTTGGACTCATTATAGAATTCACTGGCACCTGATGATGGTTAGTGAATCCTCACTACTGCTCGGTACAAGAGACGTTATACAGGCTGCTGCTGTTCAGGAATGCCCATGGGCATCAAGATTCCTCTTAAACCTTGGAACATCTTTTTCTAATTGGATTAAAATTAGCAGAGTCAGCAGCCAAACCACGATTTTAGCTGATAGGGAGTTTTTCAGGTATGATATATTTTCAGCTGATTATTCTGAACTTATCTAGCCGTTGGTTGCATAGTCTAACGAAATTCACATAACATTTCAAGTTACTAGGCTACCATACAACGTAATCAGCCTATAACGTTCCCAGGAGAGGGAAGTGGGCCGTAATTCATCACGCGGGCACAATGCTGATTGGTAGATGTCGCATGTCTTTGAGGTTTTGGCTCTAGGTTTTGGCTGTAGTTTTAATTTGTAATTGTTTATGTTTTTTTACTCGAAAGCCAGTATTACACACTATGTAGCCAAGCATATTGTACGTTACGGAATTGCATCCCTGACAAGGGTGTTCGGCACTGGTACAGCTACACAGGAGCTAAACTTAGTATTCGGGAACACTGTTGAACCTTGGACAAAACTATCTTTGCATTGTGTATATTCAATTTCTTAGTATTCTATAATTGCATGGCACACGTGCGAGCACAATGTACTTGCTGTAAAAGTGTAAAGCATCTATTTGTTGGGTTGTTTTAATTTCTGAACTGCTGTTTTTTTTTTGCGTTTTCCATAATGGACGCTTTCAGCGTTCAATATATTTCTGCATCGTTCTCTCACGGTTGGTTTCAACATGAATGATGTAATCAAATATTTGTATCAATAGAATAGCTTGATAATTTAAAAGAGTGTCCATGGAGTTTCTTGCCCGTTCTTCTCCATAGGTACCTACTCTTTGGAATGGGCGACTAGCTTCATCTTACTGACTGACAGACCTTCTGACAATTCAAAAGTGCCTGTCTGGTTTATCTATACTAATATATAAAGCTGAAGAGTTTGTTTGTTTGTGCGCGCTAATCTCAGGAACTACTGGTCCGATTTGAAAAATTCTTTTTGCGTTGGATAGCCCATTAATACAGGAAGGATTTAGGCTACAAAACATCACGCTGCGATCAATAGGAGCTGAGTATAACTAATTCCACGCGCACGAAGTCGCTGGCGGCCGCTAGTTTGAAATAAATGCTTTGATTTGATTAGGACATGCCGGTTTCCTCGCCACGTTCTTGTTTTTGTTGGCTGCCATTTTGATCTCCAAATGCTGAATTTTGTAATTCATATAATGATTTACTGCAGAAGATAGTTTGCCGAAAATAACACGTTCTAGTTTAGTATCGTGGTGTATAGTTCTCAATACAAAAGCAGGAATCTCGACCAGGGTTTTGTTCCTAATGCCAATGCTCGGAGATTGGTCTAGGGATACTGTAGGTATATATTCTAGTTGCACGGTAAACTCTGCTCACGTATCCAATATCGACACGTAATGGCGTGGCTATTGTTCTGTGATGCGTATTTCGCATTTGGCGATGTAGCTGCCTCCTCCAGAATCTAACATAACTAGAATCAACGCTATGATTTCAATATTTCAATTTATGTATTTTATTTATTTAGTCCTTTTTTAATTTATAAACTAGTTTACTAAGAGCCTATTCTATTAAAAACCTCTGTTTTTTGAGTTGAGCGAGGTGATACAATCTTAACCCTAGAAAGATAACGTTATTTTTTTGTACTGAAAAGATAAACATGCGCCTCAGAGGCGCACCGTTTAAATAGCTGATTTTTTGATGAATATCAATTATTTATGTTTCATTTACTATTGTAAATTGCTGAATTATTAATAAGTAAATAAAATACATACGTATTATTATTATTTTTTATTTAAAATATTAAAATTTATAGGATTTTATAAATCCTTAACAAAAATTAGAAGTCTTCTGTACTTAGATAGAAATATTAAAAAATAGGCAACATTTATAGTGTTTTTTCTTATAAACTACTTAATTATAATATAATGAGTCACAAATTTTTAAAAATATTGAAAAAATCAATGGATAACGACAATTGTTGCAAACAACTTTTTTATGTTTTCCGTTTAATGTCTTTTACATTTTATGCACGTTATATTGAACAATTCTATTCTTTTTTTTAGTACATAAGCGACAGTACCGTCGAATTTCAGTTAGTGCTTCCTCATCAGCTTCTTCAGACATCTTTCTGTTACTTTGTGGGGGGATATTCAATACTTTCTCTCAAGCGTCTTGATAAAGTAAGAATTTCTAACCTAGTTTTCAAACACGATGCAAAAATATTTCGACACATACAACTAGGCACAATTTCAATGAACTATATTGATTACAGACGTTTTTCTGGTATTTTGTTCTTCAGCAGTAGACCAAACATGCCTATTCTTGCCCCTGATCACATCATTAGGCGGAATTACTATACGTTGGTTATGTACAGTATTTTCAGTGACATTCTGCGATGAAGTATCGTTCGAATTTTTCATAGATCATCACTCCTTCTTGTCCATCAACATTAGTCATTGACATGGTCCTCGATCTCACTGTCACTGCCCTCATCAGCGCCGTCATCTTCTTCAGTCAATGAAGAAACAATTTCTCTTTCATCCAACACTCTTCTACTGGACACGGTGTTTAAACACTTCTAAAAACAATTTATGACAATAAGTATTCACTAATAAAAAAACAACCTTTATTACTTACCTTACATTGGTAAAAATAACAAAAACAAATTCACTATCGAAGTGGCAAAAGTTACACAAAAGATAAACATGCGCCTCTCGAGCGCAACACATCGCTCTAACAGCAAAACTGTGGTACTTGCCGAACAGTAGTAGCCGTCTCTTGGAAGTGTTGATCAACGACTGAATTGGCTAGAAAACACAAGCTTGTACACGCATCGGTAACAAAATTGCGGCGAAATATGTATTTTGTGGGCGCCTCTGAGGCGCACGTTATCTTTCTAGGGTTAACATCAACACGACCAAAGATGCTGCGCCAGAGGGAGATTTATCTGGAAACCCTTCATGACCAAACTCTCGAGACATTTGGCACATCGCACTTGGCACACATCACATTATAAGTGCTCAAACCCGTCCTTCGTACGGTTTCATCAGACATCATGTCGAAACACGACAAATCGCTTGGCGGCAAAACTTTGTCTGGTGGGTGGTAACTTCTGCCTGCAGCCGATGTTATGGCCTACCACCAAGTAAGGCTCACCAACGATATATTTACAAGAATAATAACAATAAGCAATTACAAGTCTGCGTTAGTACACACTTATAGGCTTGCATAACAATCACAACAAAAGGTTAATATTCATTACATTATTTAAATATTAGCAAAACATAGGATTATTATATATTAGTTTTAGCCCGCGACTCCGTCCGCGTGGACTCCAGTTTACAGCGCGCGGTGGTTCCCGTAAATTATAAAGAGCTCAGTTGATATAACATAAAATAAGCGCCTGTTAAAATAATGGGAGCAATTATTACGTCCGCGTTAGCTCCCGTTTTCGCCGCGGGATGCGGTAACGATAGCGGGATGTTATATAGCATTTGACCTTTCTCAGGCTCTAGACTATCTGTGTACCAAATTTCATTACAAACCATTCAGAAGTTTTGGCGTGAAAGCCGGACAGACAGACAGAGATACTTTCGCATTTAAAATATTAGTATGAATATTTTCCCCTATTGTTAAAGATGTTGGTTTTGACCACGTCATACCTTCTCATGTTTCTGAAGCAAAAACTCGGAAATCTTGCATCAAACGACGAGTAGGTGGCGACGCCTGTAACTATTAAATGTGCCTGTGGCTAGAACCAGTCTACTGACGAAAGCACCCTCACCCAAATAATCCTTGGGGGTAAACGAAGTCTATGAAAGACAGGATACATTTTTGTACTTTTTGAGTGAATTCATAAGATTAAGTTAGTTGATTGTCGATGTCACCACCTTGTTTAAATTTATAACAACACTGTCGCATTACGTTAAGAGTGGACTCTAGTGCCGAGGAATTTGAGAAATAGGTATTTGAAGAAACTATTTCCGTTGCGTCGCCTTCAACCTTTCCCCGTAAAGTGCGAAAGGGACAGTTGCAACTCAGCCTGATTTTACCTATAAAACCGTTGGCCAAAAGATGTTTCGTATTCCGCTGTTTTCTTTTTCAGACACGACAGATCTCAATTATTTTTTTTATAGCAATATTTAGGGGATGAGTATACCTATGCCTCTATTATTTTCTTTTTTTTTTGTCATAAAGTTATCACATTAGTGTAGGTAGGTAATAGTCGTCTGAACATCGCAGTAAAAATGGGTTAGTTTTCGGGATTTTGAAACATCATATTTCTATTATTAATTAAGTTTTAGAAAAAATCAAATAAAAGGAGCGCGTACAATAAAGTTGTAAAATTGTAGAAAAAAAATCGTTGCTCTAAAAGCGTTATCCTCGAAGAAAACAGCGGAATACGTTTGTATGAAGAAAACGCCCGTCTTAAGGCCTGTAATGATGGATGATATATTTAAAGTCTTCTTCCCTTCAACAGGTCATATCTTCCTGACTTGCCTTGGGATAACGAGGTCGTAGGCTATGACAGACATCTTCTGCACTGGATGTTCAGACAAGCTCTTCAGTCACATTTATCTAAGACCTTGGGAGCGTCGGAGTTTAAGGCTGTTTCCTTTGTCCTGAGAAAATATTTCTGTGACCCTGATTTTGGGTTCCCTGACAAACCTCGTCCACAAAGATCACTGAGAGAAATTGTGAATTTAGATATTTGTGATTGCGTAATGCCAGAGATTGAGGAAGTTGAGTTAATGGAAGAGCAAGTACCGGAGGTGGTCGGAGATCAAGACGTTACCATTTCAGGCGATCCAGGAGAACAAGTAATATGTATTTACTCCATTTAAATTTGTCCGTTATTGTCATTTAAATTATTGTTAAGTGAATATACAACGTAATTTTTTCTATCAGCGAAACCCGAAACACGTGTCCAGTATTTTATGGAAAAAAAATATGTACACAATTTCAAAAAGCTATCATGAAAAAGCAGAAAATTATGTTCTTGTTATGTTACCTGGTTATCCCTACAAAAATATGATCAAAGCGCCGCTCCGTCCGCGTCTGCAGTGACACTGCGCGGCGTGGGCCTCAGGACACTATGGTCCATTATGAACTGTGTTGTGCGCTCGGTAACCACACTGCAACATTTTTTTTAATATATTTGGGAAAAAATATAACATGGTGTAAAAAATATTGGAATCGATTCAGTTGCTTATACACACAACAAATAAACAAACTATACTCAGGTTTTGTATAAAAAAAAAATAACTTTGTATAACGATTAAACATCATTAAAAGTATTCGTCTCATGAGTAAAACATTACAGGCGTATGAAGAAAAACCTATAGTAGCTCCAGAGGTCATGGATAAATTACTCCAGGCACCCAAGCCACCAGTAGTGTCGCATATTTGTGAGATGGCCACCGATGAGCTTCATTGCGCAATTTTGAAAGAAGAGAGGGAGAAAGTAATCAGGAAACATGAAGCAGCTATAGTTCTACAAGCCCATTGGAGAGGCATTTGGGCTAGGAAGGTTCTTAAAGCTAATATAGTTTTTACTCCTGAGGTTACGAAATATGTGAGTAAATAAAATTTAAAAAATAAATACAGGTTCATTTAGAAAAGTCAAATAACCGCTAGACAAAAATTCCACTGCCATAGAAGTGACGTCACGACTATTGTTACTTCATACTAGCGCCATACGTTATCCGTGCCAAAAGACAAGAATGGGAATAATCCTTTATATACAAAATACTTTTTTGATTGTGTAGCTTTTCCACATTACAATCAATTTCACAGATTTTTTGAACATGTCATATATTTTATCATCCCTACTGTACAACCCAGATATTGAATCCTGTACTCATAATATGTATGTAACTTAGTTTACGACAGTATTCATTAATTCATAGTACTGTTATTGTAGAAAAAAGAAATGCAAATTGATTCAATTTGCATTTTTCTAGGTAATGGATCGTGCATTCGGTTCCTTAGAAGCATTGTCGAAACTGATGAACGAATTCTTTTTGGCCTGGCCTGGAACGAAGCGCGCTTACTCAGTAGCCTCGGCTTTAAGCGGAGTATATGGTCTACAACAGCATGTTGGAATGACACCAGTGACTCCTAAATGCAAATGGGTTCCATATTTCCAAGGAGTCTTCTACTGTCATTCATATGTCAAAGTGCAATTTGACGTTCGAAGCAGTATTTCGCATAGCACAGTGGAAGTTTATAATAATGACACTGGGGAACAGTTACCTCAGGTCTATAACGCCCATATCACTTTCAATTTTGTGCCTAATGGACATGGGTGAGTTCTTGTATTTGTGCTTAAATAATATTTTGAACTTAGAATAGTACCAACCCAAATCCTCTCGTGGGTGTCATGAGAGGCGACTAAGGAAACTGCGGGCAGCAAGGCTTCTCCTGTGGAATATCAAATTACTGCGATCCCCAACCCGCCTGCCAAGCGTGGGAATTAGTGCAAATCCCCCCAAAGCAATGAAAGCCTTGTGGGAGGCCTTTGTCCAGCAGTGGACCTCTATAGGCTGAAGAAGAATATTTTGAACCAAATTCCTTTTTAATGTCACTACAATAAGACTAAGACAGACTGGATGAGAAATTAAATCAAGTCAAACCATTTATTTCAAATAAACCAGTTACAGGCACATTTGAATTATCAGAAGGTCGGTCAGTCAGTAAGGTGAAGCTAGTCACCCATTCCAAAGAGTAGGTACCTATGGAGAAGAACGGGCAAGAAACTCCATGGATACTCTTTTAGATTGTCAAGTTATTGATAAAAATATTTGATTACATCATTCGTTTTGAAATCAACCGTGTGAGAACGATGCAGAAATATACTGTACACTAAGAGCGTCCATTATGGAAAACACAAAAAAAAAAACAACAACAAAAGAAGGTTAACCCAACAAATAGATGCTTTGCAGCAAGTAAATTGTGCTCACACATGTGCCATGCAATTATACAATACTAAGAAATTGAATCTACGTACACAATGCAGAGATACTTTTGTTCAAGGTTCAGCAGAAAGGTAGACAACAGGATACCTACTAATTTAGCTCATACGTCATTGATAAGTCCACCCTAAACTATAATTTGTTGTATAACATTCAGGCCGTTAGTGGTACGGCTGCCGTTTAAAAAACACTGGGTGGTTAGCTATACAGCTCATTAAATGAGTTGGCTGTGACAGAATTTTACTTGCCATCAATGTCACACTGCTGGGCAGACTTCTCCCTTCTCTTTTTCTACCTCTCTTTGCCCAGAGCAGTCCAAATATTATAATTAAAGGAGTCCATTTGAACTTGCCGTGATGTCTTTTCTACTAAGCCATGTTTGGCTGATTGATCATCTAATATGCAGCATAAGTGAACAGTCCATTTGGATTTAAGCATGGCGGCGTTGGCGATTTCAGGCTAAAAGTTCAGGTTTCCTCAAGATGTTTTCCTTCACCTTCAGTTTTTGGTGTCCAAGATATACTTAGAAAGAACATATAACTGTCAGTCCTTCTCTGTATGAGACAAGACCTGTGCCCAGCAGCGGGACGATAAAAAGGTTGATGTTGATGATGATGATGGCAGCGTTACTGGTTATTAATATAAATCAAACTGTATCCACAGCTATACAGTGTTGGGTCATGGCACGCTCGGTCAAGTCTCAGCCGTCAGCTTCGATGCTCATTGGCAGCTCACGATCATGTCCAGCTTGAATGGTGCCTTCCACCTCTGTGATAACGAAGAAGTCTGCAAGGAGTCGCAACTGCCTCATTCTAACAAGCTGCATATTGACGAAGTCTACTTACCAAATAGAAGACATATATTGGGGGGGATTCGGATTGCGGTGACGCAGCGCCAGGCAGTCAGCTTCAGAGCAGCTGCTTCATCGTGTGATGTATGTTCAATTTGTTTTCGTCAGGATTGTTCACGACTTTTGAACTATTGTTATAGCTTATGTTGGTTCTAATATTCGGGAATCGATATTTCAGTCATCTGGAAACTTTTATTTGAGACATCTTTAGAAATAAATGAATTCAAAGTGTAATATTTGAAAATGATTACTCGATTGAAGTTTTCAGATGACAAAATAAGAATATTTGCCAGGAATCACGGTGAAATTTTCGAATATCTCGCGGCCCTGACATTAATCCTAGCGGAACCCGTCGCTAAGTGCTGACATGTTTTCGAGGCGCGTGTGAAACACATCGCACCATCGACCTGGGCTTCGTCCTTTTCGGATCGGGAGCTACCATTCCTACGGTGGCTGTGAGTCGGCTGCTGACTCCCGACGTCCAAATTAGGATCTAGTATCTGATCTGGAATCCCGAATCCTTAGTTAGAGCGATAAACAACTTTTTTCTAATTCTGAATATCAATCAATTGACAGCTAGAAATGGTAGCAACACTCCGCTCAATATTACCTGCTTCAATGGGTGGTATAGAAGAGATAGCAACATGCTCTGGTAAAGGGGAAATTTACTGGCCGTACATACGACTGGAACCAACTTATAAACTCAAAAAGTCGCAACCGATCATGGTAAGGACGATAATCATATTTAATAATATTTTTAGTGAAATAATCGCAATTATAATAACTTAACCCCTAATAACCTAACCCCTAATTTGACTTTATTTAATAACAAACCCGCATTGAGCTAGCGCGGTGATTACGCTCGATCCTTCTCTGTATGAGAGAACTGTGCCCAGCAGTGGGACGATAAAAAGGTAGATGAGGAATCACAATTACACAAAAACACGCATTAAAACAATCACTGCATCCTCACTCCAGTTGAAATCCTGGAGAAACAACTTACAACACAGCAGTGCAGCCAAGTCCTCAATAACTCCCAGGATGCTGTGGGGACTACCTCACACCCTACTCACCTGTGCACCTTTTATGCAATAAGGCATAAAAGCAATGAACGCAATAAAGAATTACGCGTTATTTGCTCTGATGCGTTACAGAAGCGAGGCAGCCCTATCAACATCCTGAAAGCATTTTTGTATTGCACGCGAAGGCTCTAAAGATACCTTTGCAGCGTGGTGTCAGACAGGGAGATGTTATCTCCCCGAAATTGTTCACCGCTGCATTGGAGGATGTCTTCAAGGTTCTGGACTGGAAAGGACTAGGCATCAACATCAATGCCGAGTACATGACACACCTTCGGTTTTCTGATGATATCGTAGTCATGGCTGAGACCGCGAAGGATCTGAGTACAATGCTCGAAGACCTCAGTAGAGCCTCCGAGCGCGTCGGTCTTAAAATGAACATGGGCAAGAGGAAAGTCATGTCTAATGCCCATGTTGTACCGACTCCTATAAAGATTGGAGACTCTGTTCTCGAAGTTGTTGACAGTTACGTGTACCTGGGACAAACTATCCAGTTAGGAAGGTCCAACTGCGAGAAAGAGGTCAATCGTCGAATCCAACTCGGCTGGGCTGCTTTCGGGAAACTACGTAAAATCTTCTCGCCCGAAATACCGCAGTGTCTCAAGACAATAGTCTTCGACCAGCGTGTGTTGCCAGTGATGACTTATGGAATTGAGACGTGGTCGCTAATAATGTTATAAGAAGGCTCAAAGTCACTCAAAGGGCAATGGAGAGGGCTATGCTTGGGGTTTCACTGCGCGATCGAATCAGAAATGGGGAGATCCGTAAAAAAACGAGAGTAACCGACATAGCCCGAAGAATTGCAACACTAAAGTGGCAGTGGGCTGGACACATTGCCCGTAGGACCGATGCCCGATGGGGCCGACGGGTTCTCGAGTTGCGACCATGCACCGGAAGACGTAGCGTGGGTAGGCCCCCCGACAAGGTGGACCGACGACCTAGTGAAGGTCACGGGAAACCGCTGGATGCGGGAGGCGCAGAACCGGTCGTCGTGGAGAACCTTGGGGGAGGCCTATGTCCAGCAGTGGACGTCTTTCGGCTGAAATGAATGATGATGACGCGAAGACTTACTGTACGATCTCTGCGTAACATGTACCCATGGGCTCAGGTATAAAATATAAAAAATAAGGAATAGTAGATTCTAAAAAGTAATTTTAACCTCCTTTAGAACACACAATTCTATGGGTAATCATATTCGCTCTGACCGACAACACAATGACACATAAAACTATCGGATTCTTCATCTGTAAGAAGAAGCAAATAATTGTCCAACAACGTAAACAGCGCAATGAATGTTGTTGAACTGTCAAAATGCAACCCATTGCTACTAATTAGCGAAGACATAGTCATTCGGTTTATCAAAATAAAATATACCACAGTATTGCCCTATAGAAAACAAAGTGATGTTGTTAAATATTGGGTCTAGTTGTAACAGCTTTTACATACATCCTTACACCCTTTAGGGAATTATTGATGTTGAACATTTTTTTTGTTATTATTATAAAGAGGGAAATGGTTTTGACAGAGTACAAAAGACCTAGCCTATCAAAGCAACCGTTCCTTGATAAAAACTCCGAGGCTACAGAAATCTGCCCCACATGCCAAGGCCCGATCTAGTTCAAAGGTACAATTTTTTTTTCTTTGTTTATTTTTCTTTGCGCTTACCAATACTTTTTTATGTTTTCCTGGTAGCAGCTGAAATTCAGTTTTATGTTATGGGTAATAATGTCATTTTTGGAACGTAGTGCTTCAACGCGGCTTGTGTATAAAAGTTGACTGAAAGAAACCGGATGGTACAACGTCCAATTTTTCCCTGCATACTTCTTTTTATTTTCATTGATATCACATGCGTCTATTGGCAGATAATCGCACAGACCTCAGCACATAAAGCTACCCGACACTACAATTTTCCCAGTCAAACTTGAACTGTGATTCTTTAGCCATAAAGTTGAAATTAAAGAAATTCGACAGATTGTAGTAATTTGGTGTGCTGGCGTCTCCATAGCAACAGTAAAAATTGTAAGCTGTTTCTTCTCATTTTAGCTAAGGCTCGCTCCAACTGAACCAAAGGTGTATTCAATTGAGTAAGTTCATGTTTAAAATACTCTTGTTCTTTGCTGAAGAGTTTGTTTGTTTGAACGCGCTAATCTCAGGAAGAACTGGTCCAAATCAAAAATTATTTATTGTTAGATAGCCCATTAATCCAGGAAGGTTTTAGGCTATATAACATCACGCTCCGACCAATAGGAGCGGAGAAAATTAAAAAACATATCGTAACCTACGCGGGTGAAGTCACGCGGCGCAGCTAGTAATTAATAAAGTCACTTTTCGCGTTGTCTAAACTCAACAATGGATTTAAATGCAATTACTATCATTTAGTTTGATTTTTACCGAATGGTTGGTGTGTTTAAAACGTTACCGTCCTGTCACAAAACAGTGTTTATTAGGCTTGTAACGAACAGTATATTCGATATTATACCGAATACCGAATATTCGTCTTGCTCCCTGACCAAATATCCAAATATTAGACTAAATTATTCGGCCGGATTTTAGCGCCTAAACGTATACAGTAGCTGTACCTACCTGTTTTATGTACCAATTTTTACACAAATGATTATAGGTAAATGAAATGAAAACCTTTCGCTTCTAAATTTTGATTAAGACAATAAATAATTCAAATACATAGAATCCTTAACCTTTTCTAATGCAGAAGATGATTATGTGCCTGTGACTATTTGATTATAGGCATATTTAAATACTTTGTAGGAAAAACGAAAATTTTATCAGCCTAGAGTAATTAAGCTACACACTAATCTGTGTTATGTACCAATGAGAACTAAAATGATACGTAATTATTCGTTCTTTTTTCATATTACCAAGTATCTCCCGCTAACTAAATACGTATATTATTTAAGTATTCAGTATTCGGCCGAACATAATAAAAATAATAACAGAATAGGCCCAATACCGAATAGTAACCGCAAATTCGTTGCTAGTGTTTATCAGTAAATAGCCTAAGAAACTAAAAACATTATTCTGTTGTAATAAGATAAATGTTTAACTTAGATATAGTATGGAGCATTCGGTATGCGCTTTGCTTGAAATAAATAAATACGAATCTATTCTAGGGTGACATGTCCAAAGGGCTGGCCATTAAATTTAGATCAATGGAAAAGAGTGCATGAAGTGCGTAATTCAATAGAAACTCTGCAACTTCATCAACATCATCCAGCACCAAAGAAAGGACCAACTGGTAAAGAGAAAGAAAAGGTAAGTGCTCATACACAGGAGCGACATTTATCGAAGATTGACGCATGTAGCTCGCATTTAAATGCACTCTAATAACGACAGACCATATTGGCAACACCACACTTTGTTCCAAAATACAGATTTAAACTCATGAGTACTCAAAAAGCCGTTAAGATGAAGTGAGACTGGCTTGACCACGTTTATCGTATGCTTAATAAGCTGTGGGCCAAAATACAGCTAGAAGGCGACGCGTAGACCCAGTGGAAGAAGGCAGAACGAAGTGAACAAATCAATACCGAGACCAGTGTAGTCTACTTTAGCCCTGAATCGAAAGAGCTAGAAGTCACGGGGAGAGGCGTTTCCCCAGCAATGGTACTATGCAGGCTAAAATGAAAAAACTATGCAGCCCATCAGATCTTTTCAATAATTAACCGGATTGATTTCATGTTCACAAGAGCGGCACGTATCATGCCGTTACAAGCTAAAAGGCCCGTGATTGGTGACAGAGACCATTAAGAACAGTGCTTGCTAAACAAATATTACCTCACAATAGTCATAACGGGCAGCCAGTGCAGGGCTTGCATGGAGACTTATGAGGCCGTTGCGCAAGCGCTTTTTAAAAACCCTCGGGACACCCAGGTCATATACAGATGTATTCAATAAGCTAGGAGGTTTAGTATGCTTCTAGTGGGCTTCTTCTTTGACTTTGTGATCAAGGGAATTGTCACAATGTCAAATACTTTAAGGAACCTATAATTGTCCTATTGTGACACACACGTTTTGTTCTCTTCTTCTTCTTCAGCCTATAGATGTCCACTGCTGGACAAATGCCTCCCCCAAGGCTTTCCACGCCGACCGGTCTTGTGCTGCCCGCATCCATCGGCTTCCCGCGACCTTCACCAGGTCATCGGTCCACCTTGTTGGGGGGCCTCCCTACGCTGCGTCTTCCAGTACGACGTGGAAGACGTTTTGTTTTGGTTAAACTAATTTTCGACTTTATGAGGCATACCTCTGAAAGTCGAAAATTGACCAGCGACCATATTTTGGTATGTAATGGATGGTTGAGGGTCCACGAATCGACTTGCTAGCCTAGATTATTCTTCAATCGACTTATAAAGCTACCACGAGCCTCATAAAATGATTGATTCAAAATAATTTCTTTAGCCAGGAAAACCAGGGTCAGCAAAAGAGAAAATAGAAAAGGTGACATTACTGCCGGTACAACAACCCTTGCCAGGCGACGCCTGCGTAGAACTGGAGTGTGCTCTAGCAGTTGGCGGTGGAGCAGTAGCCAAGAGAGACGATGAGAGGGACTTGATTTTTGCTGCAGCAAGGCATTCGTGGGCTGCATTGGAACCAGGGAGGAATCAGAGGGGAGCACAAATTAGGTCAGTAAAAGATTTAAGGAAAACAGCACTCCTGGATCCTCCTCTCGAAGTAAGATTTTTTTTTTGTATTTTGTTACTGTGGCTTTTTAAGTCCCTAAATTGGGCGATGCCAATTTATGTTTCTTTGGAGTGCACTGCCCGCCTTCAGCTTTTGGGAGTTGAGATTTTCTCAAACATTAACCTAGGGGCAGTTCGTTGAGTCCAGAGCTAAGATGGCTGCCAGGAAACTTGGCGTTATTGCAAAGATCCGGCGGTACTTCACACCGTGACATCTAATGTTATACAAAGCGCAGGTCTGTCCGTGTGTGGGGTACTGCGGCCATATTTGGTGGTGCTGCAAAATGCCACCTGACAACTTTGCATACGGTGGAGAGGCGTGCGTGGAGCCATCAATGAATCACTGTTTATCATCAGGCAGGATCACGGTCAAGCACTACTATAATTTAAAAAAAAAACACTAATATTATTTACATAATAACAATAGATGTTTCTCTTAAAATATTTCTACACCATAGACTAATAACGGTAAGGGTCAAAAGTGGAGTACCACTTTGACACTTTTTGTTATTACAATAAAGTCCAAAAGTGGTAATCCCCTTATGACCCTTAGTGTACATCATATATTAAATAGATACACCATATACTAAATCATCTGTCTGCCCTTTCCCAACTAAATTGGAATCAGCTTCTAGTATAACTGAATGCACCTAAAAATGTATGTTTCTAAATTATTGTTTTTTAGGAAAGAGTTTCGGGCTGAATTTCTGGTCGTGCCTCCGCCTCCACCGGGACCATCGTCCTCAGAGACTGACACGACTACTGAGACCACGGGCCTGCCTCTTGAGGTTAGTTAGTGATATGAGAACTATCTCCCTCATTCATAAACGTTGCTTAAAGGTTAAGTCATTAGCGAATGTTAAACCATACATTTTGACGTTTTCAAGTCCCTTTAATCATCGTTTATGAATAAACACGATACTGTTTAAGGGGTTTATTCATAAACGATTATTAAAGTTAAGTGACGTTATTACGCTACGCACTGCTAGACGCAGCGTGGGTAGGCCCCCGACAAGGTGGACCAACAACCTGGTGAAGGTCGCGGGAAACCGCTGGATGCGGGAGGCGCAGGACCGGTCATCGTGGAGAACCTTGGGGGAGACCTATGTCCAGCAGTGGACGTCTTTCGGCTGAAATGATGATGATGATGATGAAACAAGACAGTTTAGACGCGATTATTAACATGACAATTTGACAGGTTTAAACTAACATTTTATCTTGTGTCCTTTTCTTAATGAATTATAAAGAAAGAGATGCACTAAACTTAAAATTAGTTTTGTTTGTGAACAAGGCTTTGCCCGTGTTTGTAAATTATCCTACTTGAAAGCACACAAAAAATATCTGTTCTTCTCTAGAATTAACCCCCATCTCCGTTCCACCATCGGACGACCCGTACGGCGAGTTTCCACCCTTACATTGTTCAGCGTTTCGCCTCCTCCTTTATACCGCGTACATCAAGGGACTGGAACAACTTGCCGGCGACGGTATTTCCGTCGGACTACAATTTGAGTGTCTTCAAGGCTAGAGCGAATAGGCTCTTAATAAACTAGCGCGCTTTACCATCAACGATCGCATCACTGCTTACCATCAGGCGGGATTGCGGTCAAGAACTGGTTTATAATATATAAATATATATATATATATACAATATGTAAAGAAAACCCTGTCCGACCCATAAGGGTATTAAAGGTTAGGTAAACACTTGACCAAATTATAAAATTTTACATTATCATCATAGTAACAATACTAATGAATTTTGAAATAATCTTTTTTTCCCGGGTATTAATTCCAATTTCTCCGAAAATTGGTAATTTTTAAAAAAGTGACAACACCGGTATTATAATGAGCGAATAACGACGCGGCCACGTCACAGGTGCGGCGTGCCCTGCCCCCCGCCGCCGCCCGCGGAAGGGTTATTATCGCACATGTATTAAGTTACCTCTTTTTGCGAAATAATATTTATTTTTTAGGGGGATTTTTTTTTAAAGTTTAGGCCGTCTTTGTATCCATTATTAGAATCAGATATCGATACCTAACAATACCTTCACGGATCGGACAGGGTTTTCTTTACATATTGTATATATAAAAAATATCCTTGTGTATTTAATTGAGAAATATTGTTATTAACCTATTAAATTAATGATACCGTTTTCTAGGAGGCAATAATGTTTGAGGATGTCGAGGCTACTCAAGGTGAGACACACACGTTAATTTTTGTAAGACAATACTGTATCATGGTTTAATTATTTGAACTCGAGCTTTTAAGGTTTAGCTCGTACCTACACATGGTTTTTTTCCATTGCAGATCAAGATCTCCAAAGACCTACTCCTGTGTCGGAAACTGATAGTAAGTTAACCAAATAAAAAAAAAAAACATTTATGTAGTGTCGACCAAAAGTCCATAGGCAATTGCACAGAGCAATAACTTGACATTAACAAGACTTAAGTCATTTTTAGTTTGAAGATACACGTCAATATCCTAATTTGCAAATTGGAAAACTCCCCATACAGTAAAAAAAAAAAACTTGTTGAACTCCTAAAACATGATTGTATTTTAATCAATAGCTATAAAGGAATCTACATTATCAAAAATACTTTAGCTTACGATATTTATCTAACAATGGTATTTATAAATATACAGATTTAGGTATCCCTTGAAAAAATTGCTAACTTAAGAGTTAGCCGATTTGCGAATTAAGGTATCGACGTACAGTCATAATATATATCTTTGTCGTTAACAAATAATTGAAGTTCATAATTTCATCTTTATGATAATAATTATCACAAATTAAAATTATGAACTACAATTACTATAATTATGTGTCGAAGGACCTAGTAGGTAGGCGCGTGAAGATAGATACGTGAATCAGTGAGCCGCGAGTTTAAGTGTCACGCAGGATATAGAATTTTTGTACGTTTTCACTTGATTTGAAGAAATAGCACAGAAACTTTATCTTATTCTTGTGTAGGTTATTACCACTCGACTCCTCTTGCTTTTGTTACGTTGCAGAGCTCCTTCTGACTTCTAAATCTGTCCAGTGAGTCTTACAACTTCTCCTGCGCCTTAGTCTTCGAAAATGCTACTGCATTTTTAGTCTTTCTAAAAAATTAATTACAACTCTTTTTTTTATTTTCTTCACTTTATTCGTGGGTCACTGATAGTCGTCAAGCGTAATCAGATGCTCGAAAGTCGGACAAATATTCTTACTAAAGCGTTAAGAGGCGCGCGTGGAAAACTTCGCGCCGCCACTTCGGGTGTCCTGATGTTTGGGAGGCGACAGATGACCCCGATTCTATCGCCCCTGGACCCATTTAGGCGGGCTGGAAGAAGGCGTTATCCGTTCTCCGCTGACGCCCGGTATGCCTGCTGGGGCCGGGTGTGAGGACGAGATCTCCCTCTCCCTTTCCCCAGCCTTCTTCTGCGAGACAACTGTTTCGCAGAAGGAAACCACCGCATCACATTAGTCTCCCTCTGGCGCAGCATCGCTGGTCGTGTTGTTGGGTTTAACATTGCATCACCTCGCTCAACTGCCGTCTTCCTTACTGTTCACCCAGTTTTTTTGAGTGAATAGGCCCTTAAACTAGCGCGCTTTACCATAAACTTTTGCATCACTGCTTACTATCAGGTGGGATTAGCGTCCAGCAGTAGTTTAAAATCATTAAAAGAAAAAAAATGCAAGTTTTTTTTCAGTGGGTGAAATGACGGTAGAATCTGAAGAAGAAGCTCTCTACCTGCTGATGCCAGAACAACTGCGGGACAAATTCACACCCCTCTACTTCTTGCCATTCTGTATGAAAGAGAAGAATGAAGTAGAAAGGTAAATAATGTTTCTTCTTCCTCTGGCTAACACGGCTTTATTTTAAATGCTGTTTTCTCAAAACTTCGCTACTCCCTCGGCATTGTTGGTGGCAGCAAGGAGCTCACTTTGACTGCATGTATTGGGATGCAGAGGACAGGATAGAAGTAATATGTAGATAAGTCCAACTTGGTAAACTGAGGCTTCCTTGACGGAACGGCAGTGAAATGAGATGTTGAGATTATAAAGCCTACACACAGGACGAAAGTTTAACCGCCTGGAATATAATATGGTGTGTTGTATAAGTGGCACAAAAGTCAAAAACGAACAAACGAACAATTTGAATTTCACACATCGGGCCGTATCGCACTTATCGCATTTCCATGCTAGGAATCTCTGTCAAACGGGGAACCCGCAGGGTGCAGTTAGTATTTAAATATGTAACTCATTCGCCCTCTCAAAAATTAGTGTAATATTAATGACAGGGCGTATCAGAAAAGATTATTTTTTATTTGGCATAATAATGTAAAGTATAAATCACATCAAATTAGAAAATTACTTACTTTTTGGAAAAAGTCATTTGCCGCATTGTCAAAATTATCACAACACTTTTTATTGCCAAAATCAAAAGTCAATTATTCAAATTGGGCCGAGAATACTCTATCTCCATATATATTTGGGTATAGACTTCAAACGTCAAAATTACAAAAGACACTCAAAACCCCCACCCTTCACCACTTCAAGAAGAAGTGGCGTAATAAAGTCCTCAGCAGCACAGCTGTCTGTTCAGTTAGAAAATACTTGATTGTACACTATACTAGGTATGCAAAGTAATTTACATCACAAAACACGGAACACTAAATTAAATGCCATTGTCACTTGTCAAATCTTCATCTATTCGTTTTTACACTCTAATACAGGGCTTGATATAGATTTTATTTGGGTAATTTTTAGCACACATTTTTATATATAGAACTGCATTTCTGGTTTTGGTTAGGTGCATAATTCAACAACCATTTAGGTGGTTTCAGCCTGATCTAATTTTAATCTTTGAAACCATCATTCAACATTTATAAAAAAAAAATATTGCATTTATTAGACCAATTCTTGAGGAAGGCTATTTATAGTATGATGGGCTATTTGTAATCACGCTAGAAATCAGAGAGCTGAGCAAACATAAGGCAGGTCGGAAAGGACCGCAGAAGGAAGCTGCGGAACGGGAGAGGGAGATCTCAACTCCCTTCCCGGGCCGCAGAAGATGCACCGGGCGCCGAAGAAGGGCGGATAACGCCCTCTTCTTCCCCCCATGAATGGGTCCAGGGGCGAGGGATATGGGGAAGTCCCCGCCCCCTATTCGATGAACTCCGAGGCGGAGACGGCGCGCGCCTCTGAGGCGATGCACGGGGTAGTTTAACACCCCACTACCCCGTGCAGGAGAAGAGCCCCGACAGACCGGGCCAGCACGAAGGTGTGGGGCCGTGGAAGAATTTAGACTCACGCGCCCTACGCGCGCTCTTGATTCAAGAGACACCGGGGTGGTTTTAGTCAGTAAAAGTTTAACAGACCCCGTCGCCCACCCCAGGGCGGCGGACATCCTATGAGGATTTCCACCCCGGACAAAAAAAGGTTGGAAAGGACGCTATGAAAAACTGAAGTAATAGCCCGGGCAGGCCATGCGATGCAACGTGAATTGGGCATTGTTCATCACTACATATATATATTATATAAAACAAAGTCACTTTCTCTGTCCCTATGTCCCTTTGTATGATTAACTTTAATCTTTAAAACTCGGCAACGGATTTTGATGTGATTTTTTTAATAGATCGAGTGATTAAAGAGGAAGGTTTATATGTATAATAACATCCATTAAATTGTGGAGGAAGCTATTATTTTTGAGGTTTCTAATGTGATGTCGTAAATAATTACATTTTTCCGCGTTTGCAGTGAAACGCAGGCTGGACCCTACGAGATCTATCAAAATAATTTACTTAATATTGTAAATCATCATCATCCCAGCGTTAATCCCAGTCGCATCCGAAGTCTTTTCAGCTTTGGAGTCTGGGGTCCGCTTTTACCAGTCCTACTGCTGCTATGGCTAAACTTCGACATTTTCCGTGAAGCGACTGCCGTCTGACCTCCACAACCCGAAGGCGACATCGAAACATTGCAGTTAGACCAATTGTTGGACTTTTGAGGGCTCCAACGACCCGTAACGACTGCCACTAGATGTTCGTATGTCAACCGGGACCAACGGCTTAACGTGCTTTCCGAGGCACGACCAGACCAGTGCAAATATTCATATTCATGCATACAAATACTTGCACTGTGCGGGGATCGAACCCGCGCCACCTTGCGCAGCGGCCGCGTCCGCTACCGCTACGCCATGGAGGCTGACTATCTCTTATGGATAACCCACAATAACATTTTTTGTCATTTGCTTTTTACGACAAATACCGGCTAATTTTCGAAGCAATTTTAACCAATACAGCATTAATTCTTATCCAATTTAATACCTTAAATACATTGTTGATTTAATATAGATCTATATCGCCCTTTATAGCATATGATTAAAATTAATATTTTGGAAGATATTACAGATTTGAAAATTGCGGGCCATCGCATTTACGGCGGTATCAGGGTGCCGGGGCGGGGCGGGAGCAGCAGGCCGCTATGTTTATTATACAACGTACAGTTTTTCTGTAGTGTATTTAGTATCAGCATTGTCCTCGTGCGAAGCCAGGCGGGTCGCTAGTTTATTATAAATGCTATTTATGTAAAGAGATATTTATTCCTTAGTGTGCTCATCACCCCGGACATGGCAGAAGCAGCGAAGAATAACAGACATGCTCGCATGGAAGCAGCAATGGAGCGCATGCGTGAGTTGCAGTTGTTCAATGAGGAGCATGTCATAGGGCGACAGAGGGACCGTTGCAAGATGCTGGAGAAACTATTCGTGGGTAAATAGATATGGCTTAGTAAAACTGAAGGAAGTTAATGGGCAAAATGTCCATGTATAAAACTCGCATAGAATCTATATTAATATACAATATGTAAAAAAAACCCTGTCCGACCCATAAGGATAATAAAGGTTAGGTAAACACTTGACCAAATATAATATAAAATTTTACAAAATCACCATAGTGACAATACTAATGAATTTTAAAATATTCTCTTTTTCCCGGGAATTAATTCCAATCTCCCCGAAATTTAGTAATTTTTAAAAAGTGACAACACCGGTATTTTTATGAGCGAATAGCGTCGCGACCACGTCACAGGTGCCGCGTGCCCTGCCCCCCGCCCCCGCGGAAGGGGTTGCTTATCGCACATGTATTAAGTTACCTCTTTTTGCGAAATAATATTTAGTTTTTTTAGGGGGATTTTTTTTTAAGTTTAGCCTGTCTTTGTGGGCATTAGTAGAATCAGTTATCGATACCTAACAAAACCTTCACGGATCGGACAGGGTTTTCTTTACATATTGTATAAAGCTGAAGAGTTTGTTTGTTTGAACGCGTTAATCTCAGGAACTACTGGTCCGATTTGAAAAATTCTTTTTGCGTTGGATAGCCTATTGCTTCAGGAAGGCTATATAATATCACGCTGCGACCAGTAGGAGCAAAAACAACATATCGAAACCTACGTGGGTGAAATCGCGCGGCGCAGCTAGTATTTTATAAATGGCTTATTGTAATGCCAATCATTTATAATTGGTTGATATAATTTTAAATACACAATGCATCTTCACGAAAGGTATTTTTCAGAGTGATACACAGATGTGATTGAAGACTAATATTATAAATGTGACTGTGTGCATGTATGTTTGTTACTCTTTCACGTAAAATTACTGAACGAATTTGGATGAAATTTGACAAATAAATAGTTTTTAACAAAGGTTGATCATTGATGTCATCTGTTCACTGGGGAGCGTCCTAATTGGTGTCCTATTTCCCTAGGAGAATACTAGGACATGGGTAGCTTCAGTCCGCTAGGTATTTCAAAGCTCTTCTCACACCAAGATACAGCAACTATTTTTTTTATTTTAGATGCCACTTTGGAGCCAGAATTGGTAGAAGTGATAGAGCAGAAAGAAGATGCTATTGCTCAGGAGATTAACCTAAGAAATGTATCTGCGACCAAGAAGAAAATGGACGCTAAGAAGAAGTAATATAGAATAGAAGTTATCATAAGAGAAGATTTACAGAAGTCATTTAGTTTATTCGTATTCGGCTGTGTGCTGCAATGTAGTGTGAGTGGGTTGGTGAAAAAATACGGTCATTGTCAGAAATATTTATAAAAGTTATATTGTACAATGGCGGTCATGCCAGATGCATTTTCCACCAGACCAGAGAGATACAGCAGAGGGGCAAATTTTTGCAATTATAAGAACGTTCGCAGCTAGATCTGAGTTTTCAACATTTTCTTGTCGCCAAGATGAGATTGGAATAAGATTTTGAACATTTTAAATTATGAGAAATGGGCTTCAGTTATCTAACAATGTTCTAATTTAGAATTATCAATAAGTCCGCTCCTGACGTAAATTGATGTATTTTTAGTCGCCATGTTTATAATCGCGTCTAAACTGTCTATGGAGTATCTTAATTTGACAGAATTAAACTAAAAGATTATCTTCTATCCTCTTCTTATTGAAATAGAAAGAGAAAGATGTACATAACTTTAGTTTGAGAACAAGAGATTCGGCGCCATTATCAGGCGCCATTATCGGTTCATTTTACCGGGGCGTTGAAGCGATACATCGTGCTTCAAACTCTGTCACACTGATGTATAATAGTGGCAACGCTCTGAAACGCCAAATATTTTTTTTTTTTTTTTTATTAGTTATAAACTAGTGCTTGACTGCAATCCCGCCTGATGGTAAGCAGTGATGCAATCGTTGATGGTAAAGCGCACTAGCTTATTAAGCCTATTCACTCAAAAAAACTGAGTGAATAGGAAGGAAGACGGCAGTTGAGCGAGGTGATGCAATGTTTAACCCAACAACACGACCAACGATGCTGCGCCAGAGGATGATCTGGAGACCCTCCACGACCAAACTCCCGACACAACAACATTAGGCACATCGTACCCGGTACACATCGCAACACAACTGCTCAGACCCGTCCTCCGTACGGCTTCTCCAGACATCATGCCGGAACACGATGAATCGCTTGGCGGCAAGACTTTGTCTGGTGGGTGGTAACTTATGCCGGCGGCTGATGTTGTTGTTGTAGTTTTTAAAACTTGTTAATTTTAAAGGTACGTGAGCTACCCAGCAGGGCGTCGCGTGAACTGGTGTGTGGGAAGTCTACTAACGTGCCTAATTTGAAGTTAACCTTCTGCGAGTTGTAGGCGATAGGTTCGAAACCATCAGGGGCTTTCATCATCATCATCATCAAACTTTTTATCGTCCCACTGCTGGGCACAGGTCTCCTCTCATACAGAAAAGGATTGAGCGCAATCACCACGCTTGCTCAATGCGGGTTGGCGATTTCAGACTTAGTCCAGGTTTCCTCAATATGTTTTCCTTCACCTTGTAATCAGTCATTGGTGTGCAAGATATACTTAGAAAATACATGTAATTTAGAAAAGTTGCATTGGTACTTGCCTGACCTGGGATCGAACCCTCACACTCATACTTGAGAGCCTGGTGTTTTAACCACCAGGCCACCAAGACTTCAGGGGCTTTCATCATCATCATCATCATCAACCTTTTTTTATCGTCCCACTGCTGGGCACAGGTCTCTTCTCATACAGAGAAGGATTGAGCGTAATCACCACGCTTGCTCAATGCGGGTTGGCGATTTCAGACTTAAAGTCCAGGTTTCCTCAAGATGTTTTCCTTCACCTTCAGTCATTGGTGTCCAAGATATACTTATAAAGTACATATAACTTTAGAAAAGTTACATTGGTACTTGCCTGACCTGGAATCGAACCCGCGCACTCATACTTGAGGCTGGTGTTTTAACCACTAGGCCACCACGACTAGACTCAAGGGCTTTACTTTGTGTAAATTATTTCATCACCACTGCTCTCAAAATGGCGAAGGAAACATCATGAGAAACCGCCATGTCTTAGAAGCAAATCTTCAAAGACATGTGACATGTACCAACCCGCACTGGGCCTGTGTGGTTGTTTACAGCCCACTCCTCTCACCGAGAGGATGCCTGAGTCCCAGGAGTAAGAATATTATGGGCTGATTATGATATTTGTTCATTTTTTTTTATTTGTATTGTTGCACTAGTTATGACTTTGTGCCAATGTCAAGTAAAATAAAAATCTTCAAAGTTCTTCTTTCTTTCTCTTATGGCTTCGCACGGTTTGTGCATTTAGCCAATGTCACGTAATGAATTATTCATGTCGAAAAAGACGGCCGCGCGGACCGAACACTGAGGAAGATTTGGTTCAAAGCCATGATGTGGCCACTATGCTACAATATTTCACTGTTCTTTGAATAATACATTTATTCACTGAATGCACTTTTTACTACATAAATGACGCGTTTTTATTTAGTAAACGACACTATAAATAATTTAAAAGTCAATGAAAAATGAGCGTGGCACTCATCTTAGCTTCCCGCCAAAACTCCCCACTTGACACTTCTTTGTTCATTTTACCTGCAATGTTGTGTATTCTGCTGTCTTTGTATGAGCATTTGAGGCCACGTTTATTGCAGGACTGAAATTCCTCGTTTTTCATCACCACCCACCTACACTTCGTCGCAGACCACAGGCTTATGTTTGGTTATAAGTGATTTTCGTTCGATGTTGTAGAGTTCTTGATGTTGAACGTGTTTGATTAAAACTTCTTAGAATACTCAATGATTTTTCCCCTATTTGCTTAAACACTGACTACTAATAAGCTATCCAGTCTGTCTGTCTGTCTGTTACGCTTTCCCGCTTAAACCTCTCAACCGATTTAGATGAAATTTGGCACAGACAATCTTTAGACCCTGAGAAAGGACATGACTACCTTTTATCATGGAAAAATTTGATGTTCCCGAGGGAAATCTAAAAACCGCGATATAACCGAACTCCACGTGGGCGAAGCCGCGGTCGGAAAGCTAGTAGTCTATATATCGCAATCATCGTCATCATTTCAGCCGAAAGACGTCCACTGCTGGACATAGGCCTCCCCCAAGAATCTGGTCCTACGCTTTCCGCATCCAGCGGTTTCCCGCGACGCATTTCGCTTACTTAGTAATATATTGGCACATCTGCAAAAAATGTGAAATTGAGTTTATTTCATGAATGATATAGTGCGCAGCTCAACTTCTACCTCTAAATATGCATTTACACACAAATTATATACGTTCTTAGGGTCCTTTTTATACAATAAATTAAATAGAGTATTAAATATTTATAATTTGAATTATTTTAGCTGTAAGAATGTTGTTTCTAATTGTAACGTATGTAAATTTTTTTACTGGTAATAAAATATTATTACTATTAATTATCTACAAGGTTTGTCATTATGAGCAGGCTGAAGACGTATTTACAGTATGTAAATAAGTTTAGAAATAATCATTACATTAACTATTAATACTAAGTAAGCAATACGATACTAATAATAACACTGTATACTTCCGTTGTGTCCTAGATTTTACGTACTACTTTTATTTTTAATTTAATGTAAATTAAAAATCTATATTATTCACTTTCACAGGTTCTACCTAGTTCAGGCAAATTATACATCAGTGCTATATAGAATTAAGAAAAAAATAATATAAATTATGTGCAAAGCTGAGAAAATAAACAATGCGTCTATACTAGTACCTGTAGGTACGTGAAATAAAACATAAATTAATTTTAAACAATTATAAGATCCTTGAATCTGTAAAATATGAAAAACGTCGATATGCCGATATATTACTAGGGAAGCGATATATTGAGTGAAGTTATTAACCTTTTTTTTTTGACGCTGTGGTAATGCATTTACGCACCATACCCCGAAGGGCGTGTGTGGGACTCGCCCAGCCGAAGCAGGGAATACCCACTAAACCCACAGCGGCACAACGACATCGCCTGAGTGGCGGGGTCATGGGAAAATGGCACAGCCTAACTACCAATCCCCCGCCGGCGATTCCGCCTAGGGCGGGCCCACAGTGGTCCCTCCACTCCACAGGGAGGGGCCGGGCTGGGTACGTCTTTTTGTGCGAGAAGACGCAGCAGCCAAGGGTTTTTTAGCGAGGTGTCCTTCCTCTTAGCCCCCCTCGTTTGCCCGGAGGCAAACGGGGCCCCCAGCTCCTCTCAATGAGGAGACCGGGTTGCCCGACGGTGACCCGGAGTTCGGGTCACGTCAGCCACCTCAAGTGGTGGCCGACCCGCCGCACGTGTGACCGCCGAAGCGGTCCCCGCATCTGGTTTTGATCCGCGCCGGTAAACCGGTAACCCCCATATCTGGGGGCCGTTCCCCTATCCGCCACCTGGGGACGCGTCCGATGGCAGGCCAGAAACTGCACACGGAGAAGTTACTAACCTAACCTAACTATTCAAGATGAAATCGACGCTTGAAAGGCAATCATATCTAAGCGACAAAAATTCGTAAATTTAGTTATATACACCAAACAACGCAAAAAAATCTGGCGGTTCGAATGGTGTATATAACTCAATTTACGAATTTTTGTCGCTTAGATATGATTGCCTTTCAAGCGTCGAAATATTTACAGAATAGATCGACAGGTTATGCGTTAATGCCCTGCTACCCTGTACTTTTTATGGAAGAATGAAACTCATGTATTGTTGGAATAAGCCACACAGTAAGCTTGGTAATGGAATGTCCTGTCCCAGGAGACGGGTTAATACCGACACTTAAATGTAGAAACTTCAACAAGAATTCTCTGTTGCAACTTTAAAGTATTTTAAAACAATTTCAATACTGAAAGCGTTGTCCGAGATTTTCGTGTAGCGACACGATCCCGACGACATGGACTGAACGATTCGAGATATTGGATCACGTTGCAGACAGAAGGTAATATTCAAAGTCGATAGATCACAGTTGCAAGGTAATATCGAACTTTGAATATTGGGTTACATGCTTTGAATTCGTCGTTGTTTGAAGTAGAATTGGGTTGCAATGAAATTGTAGGGTTTATGAAATAAAACGAGAGCCGCGATCTCGTTGCGGCGCTCGGAGGCGGAAGCCTCTCCCTGGCAACCATGGTGCGAGCCATGGTTGAAAGAGAGAGTGCATGGGAGGCTGCCGCCTCCTTCTGCGAGACCGGCCTCTTGCAGAAGGAGGCAGCGGAGAGGGAGCGGGAAGAGAATGCTCTTGCCGCTCCCATCCGGCGTAGACGGGCGGGGCGAAGAAGGCGGGGACGAACCCCCGTCTCCTTTAGCCCCCGAGTGTGACCAGCGTGTGTGGGTAGCTCCCGCACGCGCATTGCACTGGTCACCACGTCTGGGGATTATCCGTTCCCGGGTAATCCTCCCTAGGCGTGGAAACCGGCCTAAACTAGGCCGGTAAGCCCTGAGAGTGGCCCGGAGTCAGATCTTCGGGCCGAGCCCGGGTCACTCTCAACGCAGGGCTCGAGGGAACCGAGTGTTTTTAGTGGGTATTCCCGGCTCCGGCCGGGCGAGTCCCACACACGCCTGTCGCCTAGCTAGCGGCGGGTACGGTGCGTAACGCATTTTCACTCGTATAAAAAAAAAAAGGGTTTATGAAATAACTAGGTTCTTGATGGCACTATTGCAGTGGTAGCCTAGTGGTTCACCAGAGATTTTAATTTTTGTCGTTTTTTAGAATGTTAAACTAGTGCTTACCCGCAATCCCTCCTAATGGTAAGCAGTGATGCAAACGTTGATGATAAAGCGCGTTTAGTTTTTTAAGAGCCTATTCACTCAAAAAACTGAGTGAATAGGAAGGAAGACCGCAGTTGAGCGAGGTGATGCAATGTTAAACCCAACAACACGACCAACGATGCTGCGCCAGAGGGAGATTGTTCTAGAGATCCTCCACGACTAAACTCCCGACACAACAACATTTGGCGCATCGTACCCGGCACGCCTCTCAACACAACTGCTCAGACTCGTCTAACGTACGGTGTCACCTGCAAACATCATGCCAAACACGATGTATTTTTTTTTTTTGTTAAACTTTTCCCCACACTAGGAATTAATCCTGTATCGTGGGTACGTTTACAAACATTTAAAGTAGCCAGCCTTTCGGTGTTCTATAGGATGCATTTCGGGGAGTGTGCGAGGGAATTGCATGATTTAATTCCCCCATCTCCGTTCCACCAGCGGACGACCCGTCGTACGGCTGGTTTCCACCCTTACGTTGTTAACACCACTACGATCCGGACGAAGCGTTTTGCCTCCTCCTTTATACCGCGTACATCGAGGGACTGGAACAATTTGCAAGCGGCGGTGTTTCCGTCGGACTACAATTTGAGTGTCTTCAAGGCTAGAGTGAATAGGCTCTTAATAAATTAGTGCGCTTTACCATCAACGATTGCGTCACTGCTTACCATCAGGCAGGATTGCGGTCAAGCGCTAGTTTATAATATATATATTAAAAAAAAAACTTACATACACAGACAGCCAGACCCGGAACAAATACTTGTAGGGCTTACAAATATTTATTACGTGCGGGTATCGTACCCGCGACACGCAGCGCAGCAGTCGATCGCTCAGCCACTACATCAACCGTGTCGCCAGTTTTGCTGTAGGTCATACGGACCATTTGGTAATTTGCTTAAGGCTTAACCATAAGTCACATCTCAATAGTACTCATTCCTGCCAAGTCGTGTTATAATGATCATTTCCACGCGGGTACCTAAACCGTAGGTACTACAATGAAACTTTTTTTTATAGCTATAGAATCTAAAAACCAACATATTATGATTATGCTAAAAAGCGCGCGTATTTGCGTCACGACTAAACATCGCATGTTATTAGGCTGTATGGATGAATTGCCTTTGCCTTTCATTTATGGGATTATAATATCAAAACAACGTATTTTCGCGCCATTGTTAACTTTTATCTGCATTTATTTCAAGGTCGTAGAAAAAATTTTGAATGCCAATGTCTCAAACAGCTATTGTAATACTCGTGCTGATCTATTGTGCCACTCAGCTTCGCTTCGGGACACAAACTATCACTCATATTACAATAGCTATCATTGCTTGACAGTGGCATAAATAACTATTGTGGCATTTCATAATAGAAGCTAAAAATTAAAGAAGGAGTTAGAATAGAATAGAATTATTCCTTATTATGTGCTCTATATAAATTCCAGAACATAAATATGAAGATTATATAAAGGGTGTCACAATGGGCGAACTTATCGCTAAGAGCGACCTTTACAGACAAACTTGAATGCTGTTCTTTAATTAAATGTCACTTCAGTTTAAATTTCAATAAACTAGTTTGCTTAATAGTTTAGATTTCGATAATTAAATTGTTAATCGACTTTTGCTGACTGCAAATTCCAATTCGGCAAGAACTTTCATCAGAATCTGCGGAGAGGTTTTGGCGGGAAGCTAAGATGAGTGCCACGCTCATTTTTCATTGGACTTTTAAATTATTTATAGTGTCGTTTACTAAATAAAAACGCGTGATTTATGTAGTAAAAAGTGCATTAAGTGAATAATTCATAAAGAACAGTGAAATATTGTAGCATAGTGGCCACATCGTGGCTTTGCACCAAAACTTCCTCCGTGTTCGGTTCGCGCGGCTGTCTTTTTCGACATGAATAATTCATTACGTGACATTGGCTAAATGCACAAACCGTGCAAAGCCATAAGAGAAAGAAAGAAGAACTTTTGAAGATTTTTATTTTACTTGAAATTGGCACAAAGTCATAACTAGTGCCAAACTACAACAAAAAAAAAAACTTTCATCATTGTCATCATTTCAGCCGAAAGAGGTCCACTGCTGGACATAGGCCTCCCCCAAGGATCTCTACGACGATCGGTCTAGCGCCTCCCGCATCCAGCGGTTTCCCGCGATTTCGCCAGATCGTCGGACCACCTTGTCGGGGGTCTACCCATGCTGCATTTTTCGGTGCGTGGTCGCCACTCGAGAACCCGTCGGCCCCATCGGGCATCGGTCCTACGGGAGGTCCTAATGTACCCGGCCCATATTTACAAGCACTTTACTTTGTATAAATTATTTCTTCATCACTAATCTTAAAACGTCGTGAGGAAATCAGCACGTCCTAGAAGAAGAAACCTAACTCATTTGACATGTAGGTCATCATCATCATCATCATCAGCCTTTACTCTTCACATAGGCCTCTTTCATGGCACGCCAACAAGCTCGATCCTGAGCAGTTCTCCGCCAGCCACTACCAGCCACTTTTTGATGTCGTCGCTCCATCTCGCCCAAGGGCGTCGACATGTAGGTACCATTCCGCAATGGTTCGCCATGTTCGATTACGGCTCGTTTCCTCTCACAGATGCGAATAATCCCTCTTTTGATTAGAAGAGGCATTATTTTGGTACTAGCTTAGCCCGGAGCCCCGTTCGCGTGAGTGTATATAATACAAATTTATTTTTACTTTGCACGAAACCTGAATACAGTTTGTTCAGAATAAGCAACTGAATCTTTTTCAATTATTTTTACACCATGTTATATTTTTTCCTAAATGCATTTAGAAATTGTTGCAGTGTGGTTACCAAAGCTGTTGGTAGATCATTGTACTAGGAGTACACTGAGACAGGCCTATCCCGCGCCGCGCCGCTACAGGCGCGGGCGGGCGAGCGGTGCGTTGACCATATTTCTGTTGGGATAACCAACTAAGATAACAAGCTCATAACTTTGTGGTTTTTCATTATATATTTATGAAATTTTATACAAAGATTCTTTGCTTAAAAATACTGGACACGTGTTTCGAATTTCGCTTAAATAAAAATAACGTTGCATATTAAAGCCATTAAAAATTAATAAACTTTAGTCAAAGTAATATAAAAAGAGCACTGAGAGTCATTCAAGTTGTCGTCATTATTTCTCTGTCGCAAAATCGTTTTGCGAATAAAAGAAAAATAGAGCTTTCATGAATTCTTGATCTAAGGCTTTTATAGCCCTAATTTTTTTTTTTTTTTTTAATAATACTAGTGCTTGACTGCAATCCCGCCTGATGGTAAGCAGTGATGCAATCGTTGATGGTAAAGCGCACTAGTTTCTTATGCCTATTCACTTAAAAAACTTAGGAATAGGAAGGATGACGGCAGTTGAGCGAGGTGATGCAATGTTAAACCCAAGACCAACACGACCAAACAACGCTGCGCTAGAGGGAGATTGATCTGGAGACTCTCCACGACCAAACTCCCGACACAACAACATTTGGCGCATCGTACCCGCCACACAACACAACACAACTGCTCAGACCCGTCCTCCGTAGGGCTTGACCAGACATCATGCCGAAACACGACGAATCGCTTGGCGGCAAGACTTTGTCTGGTGGGTGGTAACGTCTTCCGGCAGCCGATGGTATAGCCTACCACCGAGAAATAATTAAAGTCCGATAAAGATATAGCCCAGCGGATTTGCGCTTTGAAGTGTCAGTGGGCAGGGCACATAGCTCGTAGAGCTGATGGCCGTTGGGGCAGAAAAGTACTTGAATGGCGACCACGTACCGGCAAGCGCAGCGTCGGACACTCGCCGACTAGGTGGTCGAATGACCTGACCAAATTCGCAGGGAAGCGCTGGATGCAGGCCGCGTCCAACCGTTCTAAATTTTTAACTTGAGTATATACTCAAATAAGAAATTCCGTTTAAAAAATTCCGGGGCGCTGTCTCACGCGTCTAGTACTATGATCGACCGTTACCTGTGGTCCGTGCTCGGTTACCATACTGCAACAATTTCTAAATGTATTTGGGAAAAATATAACATGGTGTACAAATAATTGGAATTGATTCAGTTACTTATGCTGTACAAACTACATTCAGGATACTCCCTACTAAATATAAAAACAAGAAAAGGCAGCTCCCGTGATTTGACCAGCATTTTCATATCATTCCATATAGAAGTACACTTTTATCTCTTCTACACGTATTTTTTCCCGTAACATCAAGTTCCAACAACTTATACCTAAAAGCAGTAATATAATAAAGCTAACGCAGCGCTTTTGAGCGCTTTCAGTCAAAAAGTGATGTAACACGACTGAACAGTTTTCAGCTAAGAGCGGAAATATTGGAGCGCTAAGTGGTAGTTGTCGGCGCGTTACCAGAACATGACATAATTGATTTAGTCAATGTACCTAAATATCCCTAAAGTAAAATTGTTCAGTACCGCAACACCCCACCTTATTTCATGTCAAACAAATGTCAACTCTATTTCTATGACAATCAAGTTGATTTCAGAGTGAACAAACAGGGCTCATTAACTTTAAAAATGAATTTGTCTCGTATTTATCAATAAAACTTAAATACCTACACATATTTGATACCCCCATTTCCGTTCCATTATCGGACAACCCGTCGTACGGCGAGTTTCCACCCATACGTTGTTGACACCGCGTCTTTTATCCCGCGTACATCGAGGTACCGGAACAATTTGCCAGAGGCGGTGTTTCCGTCGAACTACAATTTAAGTTTCTTCAAAGCTAGAGTGAATAGGCTCTTAATAAACTAGTGCGCTTTACCATCAACGATTGCATCACTGCCGTGCAAGCGCTTTATTACATTCTACAAAAAAAAAACGTGTCTTTGAAAGTACTGTATACAATTTGGATCAGATATTCTAGAAGTACTTGTATTACTTTTGCTAGAATATAACCATGGGGATGGGGTTATGGGATCGAAGCACGTAGTATATAGGTACTATTCTGTTCGATTTCTATGAGCGACAGGTGTGACGTTCCAAAAAGCCTATTTTCTAACCACAATTCTCTCGGTGGTAGGCCTTAACATCGGCTGCCGGCAGAAGCTACCACCCACCAGACAAAGTCTTGCCGCCAAACGATACATCGTGGATGATGTCTGATGAAGACGGGTCTAAGCAGTTGTGTTCCGATGTGTGCCGGGTACAATGCGCCAAATGTTGTGTCGGGAGTTTGGTCGTGGAGGGTCTCCAGATCAATCTCCCTCTAGCGCAGCATCGTTGGTCGTATTGTTGGATTTAACGTAACATCACCTCGCTCAACTGCCGTCCTTATACCTATTCACTCAGTTTTTTCTAGTGAATAGGCTCTCAATAAACTAGCGCGCTTTATCATTAACGATTGCATCCCTGCTTACCATGGGCGGGATTGCAGCCAAGCACTAATTTATATCTATAAAAAAACTTTTTTACAAAAGTAAAAAAGTTTTTATTTTACACTTTTTAGTTGTTAAAAGTACTATGTATTCAGTTGCATCCGGTCAGACTGGAAGCTGACGCAAATATAATTGGAAAACGACGTAATTTTGTTTACTTTAATTTTTACCTGTACCTAAGTATTCCCTCAACTGCCTATGGTCTTCATCATCAAATTTACTGCAGACCATTATTTTAACCCAATGGGTGCAAAGGTCTCATCAGTATAAATGAATTAAGTCCAACCACAAAGTAGCTACTGTAAACCGTTAAGGAGTTCCCGGAACTGGCCTTTGTCTTCATTATCAGAGTTCTTATGACAGTCACAACCCATCTAGGTGTAAAGTTCTTATCAATACAAATTTATTGAGCCCAAACACAAGGTAGCTGCTGTGAATTCTTGAGGAGTTCCTTCGACTGTCTCCCGGCTCCATCATCAGATCTACTCCAGACCTTTATTAAATTATAGTGGTTTAAAATACTTAATGAAAATGCTAAGAAATGCACTAGTCGCCCCTGCAATTTTTGAAAGTTCCCCTTGTTTTCTCTGGTCTTCCACCATCAAACCCTGATATCCTTATCATGGGACTACCTTGGGAACGTCTTCTTTCCAACAGAAAGAAAATGATCAAAATCGGTTTATAAACGACGAAGTTATGCGCGAACAAACATAGAAAAAAAAATAGCATATATACGGTCGAATTGAGTAACCTCCTCCTTTTTGAAGTCGGTTAAAAAAAACCAAGGGCCTTACATTTTATGACCCTTTATTATGTAAATACAAGTATAGTAGTATATTCAAATAGCTCATAAACTTCAAGTTCAATGCTCTTTTTGGCAGTCATAAAGAAAATATTATACATAATTTGTTGAAAATACATACTATACAATATATAGCTTACTATCAAGTAGAAAACTGCTGGAGAAACCATTAGGAAAATTATTGGTTCCATTAAATATCACTTAGGTGACAATTTTGCTGGAGCTCTTGTCACATTGCATTAAATATTAAAAAGGAAAGCAAAATGTCATGTCAGTCTTTCTCAAAGCTGCTAAGTGGGAAAAGAGATTGTTAAGAAAATTGGAAAAGACTGGAAAGGATTTATTACTGGCAGGAAATGGTAGGAAGAGAAAAAAAGATAAGACATCAGCAAACAAAGAAATATATTGTGTCTTCAAGGATAGAATGTATAGGGTCATAATACTAACGCGCTTTACCATCAACGATTGCATCACTGCTTACCATCTGATGGGATCGCGGTCAAGCACTAATTTTTAACATTAAAAAAGATATTAATCGAGTTTACGGCACTCAGCTATTTTTTTTTTTTTTGTAAATTATAAACGTTGATGGTAAAGCGCGCTAGTTTATTAAGAGCCTATTTACTCTAGCCTTGAAGACACTCAAGAACGTTGACCCACACTAGGAATTACTCCTGTGGGTACCTACTCGGGTGCGTTTATGTACAAACACTTAAACTCACATACACAGCGGACCCCAGACTCCAAAGGTGAAAAGGTTTCGGATGCGACTGGGATTAACGCTGGGATGATGATGATGATGATGATGATGACTTAAACTCACATACACAAACAGCCATCCTGGAACAACTACGTTTTTTTTTATAGATTACTAGCTTTCCGCCCGCGGCTCCGCCCGCGTGGAGTTCGGTTATATCGCGCTTTTTAGATTTCCCTCGGGAACATCAAAATTTTCCGGGATAAAAGGTAGCCTATGTCCTTTCTCAGGGTCTAAAGATTGTCTGTGCCAAATTTCATCAAAATCGGTTGAGAGGTTTAAGCGGGAAAGCATAACAGACAGACAGACAGACAGAGTTACTTTCGCATTTATAAAGCAGTGATGCGATCGAAGCGCGCTAGTTTGTTAAGAGCCTATTCACTCTAGCCTTGAAGACATTCAAATTGTAGTGTGACGGAAACACCGCCGCCGGCAAATCGTTCCAGTCCCTCGACGTACGCGGTATAAAAGAAGAAGCGAAACGCTTCGTCCGGATCGTAGTGGTGTCAACAACGTGAGGGTGAAAAGTCGCCATACGACGGGTCGTCCGATGGTGGAACGGAGATGGGGGAATTGAATCATGCAATTCCCTTGCACACTTGCCAGAATGCATCCTATAGAAGACCGAAAGGCTGGCTACTCTACGCCTGTGTTCCAGGCTTTGGAGACCGTTTCAGTGTTTCGACCGTTTCGTTTACGTGTAGGCCATACAAATATTTGTTCCGTCCGGGATTCGAACCCGCGACACGCAGCGCGGCACTGGATCCCTCAGTCACTCCACCAATCGTATCGTATAGATCTATAAAATTCTCGTGTCGCAATATAAGTATTGTGTTCTGTCAAAATGGCTTGACCGATTTTTATGAAATTTTTCTTTTCTTTTGGTCTGAGAATCTATTTTTTTGTTAGGACAAAACCCGCCACACAATATCTCACCCACTGCAACTCCTGAAAGCCAGAATCAACTGTGGAGACCGCCAGAAAAGCGCCGAGCAATAAAGCTCGATGAGTCCCGACGAAACGATTTAACTGTCTTGGGTCCCGCAACAAAATTAATCAGAAAAGAATAGCGGAGGAGTAAGCAAAAACATGTTTTTTCCACTTCCCTAAATAACAAGCGGAAGACGGAACAGAACTAGGCCAATCGGCACAATAATGTCCTATTGCAACTGGGAGAAGCCCAGATTGCCAAGCACTACGGAATAAAATTTGATAAAGTAAGTAGTTAGTCCTAAGTAGGTATGTGCTGTTACAATTGATTCCAATAATAGGTATGGCAAAACCGCAAAAGCACCTGAACGCACGGAAATTGGTTCTAGTTTCTACAAGGTTCGTATAATAAACGACTCCGGATGTAACTTGTACGCTATCCAACATAATATTGCGTTCATTCTGCCAAAGAATACACTCACAGCAGAGTATTCAGCACCTCCTCTTTAGGCGCTCTTTCTTCGAGGACGACTTTTAGTGCAACATTTACGCTACGAATTAAGTGCTCCCACGACCCCAGTGGGGACTATTCGGCGGTATGAAGGTCCATCGAGCGCCGTGAATACATGCAGTGGTCTGCAGAAGCTGCTCATCGAGTTCCATAGCTGACTTCTTAAGTTCTGCGTCTGCACCTCTCAAATTAGTCCCGTTATCAGAATATAAATGACTAGGCCATCCTCGCCTTGAAGCCATCCTCCGAAGAGCCATTATCAGCGAATCGGTACTGAGTGACGACACTGTCTCCAAATGAATTACCCTAACGGCGAGACAGGTACAGAGGACCCCGTACCTCTTCTCTGCATGTCTGCCAACCGTAACGGCCATGGGTCCAAAAAGATCGATGCCGCAATGACTGAACGATCGCTGATGATGGGATACTCTAGCACTTGGTAAGTTACCAATTTTTGGCATCTGAGGTTTTACCTTCCGTATTCTACAAAACAAACATTTAGTTGTTATTTCTATAACAGTAGGTCGCATTCAAATTAACCAATATTTCTGTTTCAAGTTATTTACCACCATCTCCTGTTTGCCATGATACGCTTGTACGTGATAATGTCTAACGATCAACTTTGCTACTTGACTTCAACCATCCAAAACTACAGGATACTTAGCGTCAAAGGAAACATTATCATTAGCATCTATGCGCCCACCCACACGAAGAACACCCTGCTCATCTATGAAAGGCGTTAACTTAAGTAATTTACTACTTTTATCTAAGCATTTTCCTTTTATTGAAGTTATGTCCATAGGAAATATTTTTCTTTGAGCATTTCGTAAAAGCAGAATCTCAGCCCGTTTTATAGCAGTGTAGTCATCAGATTCTTTTTTTGACATTTATCTATGAATTTTAACATTACACTCGTGCTTCTGAGCAACCGAATCCAAGACGAAATCCCGCATCGGGTCCGGTTCAGTTGCTGCCTTTTCAGATAAAATTTTGTGAACTATATTTGATACACATTCTACGTCAGACTCTTCAATGGTCTGTGCAAATATACTCGTCGGCCACAAAGTCTCTATGTCGAACAAAAATGCAGGTCCATTAAACCACTCCCCATTCAGCTGGACACTATCGAAATTCTCGCAAGTGGCTATATCTGCGACGGTCATTGATGTAGGTACATATTTCCATTCTTTAATTTGCGTTAACTCGTTTATTTATCCCAAGCGGTGAGCAACTTAGGGTCTGTATGACCGTGTATTGTTGCGAATCCATTGCAGCACCGTCGTGGAATCACACCAAAAGAATCGATCGGGTGTTTTAATCCTTTGTGTGGACTGTAAAGTTTGCGCTGACCTGGCAGCCATGATGGCAGCCTGCAATTCCAATCTGTTCAATTCGCAGGTGCTACTTGATATTTACTCGCAACGAAGCAAACTCTTATTTGTCCATTGCTGTCCAACCAACGCCAATAAGCAACAGCGCACATGGCTTGTATAAACGGGTCATAAAAAACATGCAGTTGTAAGCAATTATAAACTGTATCGCCGCTCAATTGATTGGTTGGTACTTGTGCGCTTACTTGTGGATAGATATTCGATCCTGCAGCAGTGTGAGATGACAACGTTGTGTTCACGCGCTGGTAACAGCGCAGTAATCGAATGCTACTTATTGTTTTTAATAGCGTCAACCATATACACCATTTAATATAAATATCCTCCGTAATGCATTCATCCCACTTTACAGTAGATTTCCAAGTTTCCAGAAGCATTACTTTCACATTAATAGTGAATGGTGACAGAATCCCATGGACATCAAACAATGACATAATAACTTTTAATAACTCACGCTTCGTAGGGCATTTGGTACTGTTCAGAATTTCTTCCGGTATACATTTGAATGTGGTGTTAAAGCCTAGGGTGTCATCGACAGAGTACCATAAAATACCTAAGGCGCGCTCACCTACGCGGCTTGCCCCAATCTTCACGGCAGTGGCCGATGTGGCGAGTAACTCTTCAGGTAAACTATTTAAAACTGTCTTACTGTTACTAAGCCAATTACGTATCTCGAAGCCACCTTGTTTATACAATATGTAAAGAAAACCCTGTCCGACCCATAAGGATAGCAAAGGTTAGGTAAACACTTGACTAAATATAATATAAAATTTTACATAATCATCATAGTAACAATGCTAATGAATTTTGAAATAATCTTTTTTTCCCGGGAATTAATTTCAATTTCCCCGAAATTTGGTCATTTAAAAAAAAGTGACGACACTTTTTATGAGCGAATAGCGACGCGACACGTCACAGGTGCCGCGTGCCCTGCCCCCCGCCGCCCGCGTAAGGGTTGCTTACCGCACATGTATTAAGTTAAGAGGTAACTTTTTGGAGGGATTTCTTTTTTTAAGTTTAGCCCGGCTTTGTATCCATTAGTAGAATCAGTTATCGATACCTAACAATACCTTCACGGATCGGACAGGGTTTTCTTTACATATTGTAGGTATACATATGCATCAAGCGCTAGGTCAATACAAATTTTGTCGTTAGGTAGACTATCAAAGTAGTCGTCCATATAATGCTGATCGAGAATAGCTTCAACGGCTTGAGGATTTGTTAATTCGAAACGACGCGCGTTCTTATTTTTAATAAACTGTGCAATAAACGATGCACAATTCGCACCAAATATCAAGGAAGTCATTTTATGCGTCATAATAGGACCATAAGGGTTTTCGCGCCATAGGAATCTAAGAGCATCTTGATCACTCTCCATAATTTTTACTCGTAAAAACATATCCTTAATGTCACCTATTACGGCGATATCGTGTTTGCGAAAACGCATCAAAATGCCTAGTAATGAGTGCAATAAAGAGGTGTCTCGGCGAATCCAGCTCGGTTGAGCAGCGTTCGGGAAGCTAAGCTACATCTTCTCGTCGTCCAAGACACCACAGTGTCTCAAGACTAAAGTCTTTGACCAGTGTGTGTTGCCAGTGATGACTTACGGAACTGAAACGTGGTCGCTCACAATGGGCCTCATACGAAGGCTGAGAGTCACACAAAGGGCAATGTAAAGAGCTATGCTAGGAGTTTCTCTGCGTGATCGAATCAGAAATGAGGAGATCCGCAGAAGAACCAAAGTCACCGACATAGCTCTGCGAGTCGCTAAACTTAAGTGGCAGTGGGCAGAGCACATTGCTCGTAGAACCGATGGCCGATGGGGCAGTAAGGTTCTGGAGTGGCGGCCACGTACTGGAAGACGCAGCGTAGGGAGGCCCCCAACAAGGTGGACCGATGACCTGGTAAAGGTCGCGGGAAGCCGATGTATGCGGGCAGCACAAGACCGGTCAGCGTGGAGAGCCTTGGGGGAGGCCTTTGTCCAGCAGTGGACGTCTATAGGCTGAAGAAGAAGAAGAAGAAGAAGAGTGCAATAAATCGGGACCTGTTAATAAATAAACCATTCAATTATAAACCGCGCGATTTAGCCGCCGCGTCGAAAATAAGACGAAGTTTTCCCTTGTTTGGGTTGTCTATCCCAAAATGAGGTAGGTTTTTTGATAAATTTGCAGTTTCATTAGCAAAATCTCGGGTCTGAGCAGTTGTGTTGCGATGTGTGCCGGGTACGATGTGCCTAATGTTGTTGTGTCGGGAGTTTGGTCGTGAAGGCTCTCCAGATCATCCTCTGGCGCAGCATCGTTGGTCGTGTTGTTGGGTTAAACATTACATCACCTCGCTCAACTGCCGTCTTCCTTCCTATTCACTCAGTTTTTTTGAGTGAATAGGCTTAATAAACTAGTGTGCTTTACCATCAACGATTGCATCACTGCTTACCATCAGGCGGGATTGCAGTCAAGCACTAGTTTATAACTATTAAAAAAAAAAAATCATTTTCAAACAGATGCTGAACACGATCTCGAGACCTTTGTGCAAACTGCCCATTTAAGGACATTTTCTTTTCCAAATTATGCAGCCTAGATAGTGCCGTACGTTCAGAATCAGGCATCTTACAGCTCGCATCCTTCCAGGGCAGTCCTACGTGCCATCGACCATCAGTTAGTTTTGCCGTTCGTTCCAGGTGTTCTAGAGCGCGCAGATCATCAGCGTTCTGGCGTGGTTTCCCGGATATTCCCATAGATTCGATAGTAAATGACTTTCTTACCATTTCGTGCAGGTCTTCGATAGAAGTGTTTGCTAACCCTGATTTTACCTCGGTGACGTGCAGCGTTGAAAAACACCCGTGCTTCGTGAGTGAGACAGGCACCAGTCTGTGGACACACCATCCCAGCGGAGGACGAGTGGCACAAGGTTCGTTACATTTGCCGGTTCTTACATCTATCGGTAATAATAAATTATAATTATCTTGACAATCAAAATTTCAGGTTTGGTATAAGAATAACAAAACAAATCTATTGTACCACTTAAATGTTCATAGTTTTTGAAATTGACTACATCAATATTTTTTACAAGTACACTAATGTTCTGGGCACTACGAGCAGAAATTTTAAATCTCTCACCATTATGATTCGCTATACAAACACTCATCACATCAGCGTTGCACACCAGCGCCCGTGGAGCCCGGCGCGTGACGCCAGCTCTGCACTGGTTACAGTAGATCCATCGTCTAATAATGCACTTTTATTGAAAATACCATTAGGTCCATGCACAATGACAGGTACAACTTTCAATAATACTTTACACTCGCTGTTCTTGATATGAGTGATTGTTTCAGGTGCCACCGGCGGTGGCAGCGACAGTGATTCGGTTGCAGTATTGCTATTATTGTTCAGTGATTGGGGTATTTTGTAGTGCAGTAACTTATGGTGTGGAAGACCACAGTTCTCGATATCACACGCTGCAGTTGCACAGGTTGCTTTAACGTGATCTGAATTCAAACCTTTGAAGCATATCCGGTTTCGCTTCACGAAACTCCATCGATCTCTAAGTAATACTTTTCGAAATTTCTTACAGTCCTCTAATTTATGCTTTGAAATACGACAGAACTTGTACGGTACCCTGTGTGTAGCTCGCAACGTTTTTATTGTTCAGTAGAACCATAGACGAAACTTTCAAAGATTCCTCATTTAAAAATTCAGAAATATCGAACCATGTTGACTTTCTTCCTTGTTTGATAAATGTGTAGCTGTAATCTGCCCACTTTGAGAGCAAAATTGGTGGCAACTTAGATAATATGCATTTAGTTATGCCTATACCGTTCATTTATTCATCTTACCCGATCACCTTGACAGCGCCCACACAATTTCTCACTTTGACTGAAAAAGACACAATATCTTTGTATTACTTTTCTTTTATACGGTCAAATCACACAATTTGAGTTAGCCCCAAAGTAAGTTCGAGACTTATGTTATGGGATACTAACTCAACGATACATACTATATTTACAATAGATACATATATATACCTAGATAAACATCCAAGACCCAGGCCAATCAGGAAAAGATCGTTTTCCATCATGACTTGACCGGGGATCGAACCCGGGGCCTCCAAGTCGCAGGCAGGCGTGTTGACCGCTGCGCCACGTAGGACGACAAATACTCCTGTGATACTGGATGTAACTTCTTAATATCAATCATAATGCGTGACAAGATGATGTCAGGATTTCCAAACTGTAGCTCAAGTGTGGATATTACTGTTTCAGGTGAGGTTGCGCTTATCAACAAGGCCGATACAGCTTCGCGAGCTGATCCCTTAGTGCGCTAGCCAGCAGGTGAACTGTTACATCAGTGGCGACCTTCTGTACGATCGGCGGGCAAGCCACGTCCGATGTATGATCCTTGTCGTGAACAGGCTGTACCAACAGCTCTCGGTTGCTGTGCTCTAACCACTCTTCTACATGCTTGTTAGTATGGTCTGACGGCATACTACGTTCCCCGTCGTCGATCTTTGCTAAATTAGCATCTAGTGGTTTGTTTATTAAGTTTAATTCTATCCGCGCACGCACCTCTGCAGCCTCTAACTCCAGCCTTTTTTCCCTACAAGCACAGAGGAAGATGTAGACTTTTTAGACTTTGTTTTGCAGATTTCAAACATTTTCGATAATAAATCCATAGCGGATAGCAATCGTAGTTCTTTTTCAACTACACAATCGAGGAGGGTGGTGTCACCATGACGCTGTAAGTCTTTTCCACTTAAGTTCCTCGCACGCCGGCAGTGTTGATGGAACCTCTTGGACCGAAGACTCCTGTGGTTCCGCCAGCTTCTTGCCACTTCGAGTAATTTTGGGTGAGTAAAAAATTAGATCCGGTCGAAGAACCAGCAGGCTGTGATGGTCCAAACAGGATCGAAGAAGCAAAAAATAAAATATATATTTTCTTAAACGTTTCTTTTATTAAAGATAACAGCACACCAAGAGAGAAAAATCAACAAGACAGATCAAATCGATGACAGGCATTAAAAATATAAAACAGTAAAGAGTTCCTATGCCAGTGACAATCGCGTCGCTTACAATACGGATTGCTGTTTTTTAACGGCAACGTTATTCAATTTAATAGTAGGCATTGATTTAAGATTACCTTTTAGTAGAAGTTGATAAGTTTTATTCGGCGCAAACGCTAGGCGGTTACGATCACCTTTTTTTTTCTGGGTGGAAATCCTCATAGGATATCCGCCGCCCTGGGGTGGGCGACGGGGTCTGTCAGACTTTTACTGACTAAAACCACCCCAGTGTCTCTTCTATCACGAGCGCACGTGGAGCCGTGGGAGTCTAAATTCTTCCACGGCCCCACTCTCTCGTGCTGGCCCGGTATGTCCGGGCCTCGTCTCCTGCACGGGGTAGTGGGGTGTTAAACTACCCCGTGCATCACCTCAGAGGCGCGCGCCGACACTCGCACGCGCCTCCGCCTCGGGGTCCATCGAATAGGGGACGGGGACTTCCCCATATCCCTCGCCCCTGGACCCATTCATGGGGGGCGGAAGAGGGCGTTATCCGCCCTTCTTCGGCGCCCGGTGCATCTTCTGCGGCCCGGGAAGGGAGTTGAGATCTCCCTCTCCCGTTCCGCAGCTTCCTTCTGCGACATCATGTCCTCGCAGAAGGACACCACCGCGTCCCACGACATTGCGCTACCGACCATCCTCCGCACTACTGCCGGCAGCGTCAGGTCGCCTCCTACTTCATTTGTGAGGACAGGGCGCTGTTCCTCCCAAGCTACACACTCGGCGAGCGTGTGCTGCGCTGTATCCTCCCCGCATTGGGCGCAGTGGTGGCACCGAGCGTCCGGCTCCCAGCCTAAGCGACGCAGGTACTTGCCGAAGCAGCCATGCCCCGACAGTACCTGCGTCACCCTGAACGATAGGGAGCCGTGTCTTCTCCCGAGCCAGTCGTCCAGTACTGGCCGGATCGCCTCGACGGTAGCGAGGCCGGCGGTAGGGCGCATAAGCCTCTGCCGCCAGTCCGCCACCAGGACCTGACGGAGCTCCTCTCGGCTCGGCTTCGGCTGGTCTAGGTCTAGGTCTGAGAATCAGCTACTTTATATTTTTCAAGTGATAAGGTTTGGTCCACCCATACCTTTTTTTTTTCGGCCATTTTTTTAAATGTAATAATAAAAACCATACATTTTCACCCTTTTACGAACAAGCCTTGTTTTTTTTTTAATATTTCCTACAAATTATGTGATGGCAAAACAACGTTTTCTGGGTCAGCTAGTAGAAAATGAAATTATCAAAACAGGTTGTTCTAAACTATTGAATATTTTGAACAGGAAACGAAACCGTCGCTTAATTTGAATCAAAGTCTTGATTCGAAGTAAAGTAAAAAAAATGCCAAAGAAATAAAGTAGGTATCCACACAGTTTCAAAATTATGATGTTTATGCTCATTTTCGATTAACAGGAAGTAATCACGAACTCTTCACACCAACCAGGCGAAAGTTCTGTGTATGTACTCATCCTTACAACACACGCACATCGTAAAATAATGTCATACCTTCTTCTTTCTTTCTTTCTCTTATGGCGTCGCACGGTTTGTGCATTTAGCCAATGTCACGTAATGAATTATTCATGTCGAAAAAGACGGCCGCGCGAACCGAACACTAGGAGCAAGATATGGTACAAAGCCATAATGTGGCCACTATGCTACAATATTTCACTGTTCTTTATCAATTATTCACTGAATGCACTTTTTACTACATAAATCACGCGTTTTTATTTAGTAAACGACACTATAAATAATTTAAAAGTCCAATGAAAAATGAGCATGGCACTCATCTTAGCTTCGCACTAAAAAACCCTCTCATACCTTCTTCAGAATAAAGTTATCTGACGGCTGTGGTTGTGTGTGTGGGAGCGTGGCGTTGGGACCAACGTGTGGAGCCGGCGTAGGCTCCACACGTTGGTCACAATTTTGCCCCAACGCCACTGGACCAACGCGCAACGTGTGGCTCTAGAAAATATTATTGGCCTCAACATTGGAGCGACCGTTGGTAGTTGGCCGGCGATTGTCGGCTAGTGGTCGGTACAGTTACTATTAATAAATTAATTTCTTTTTTTAATAACATTATAAATTACACACATTTAAAAGCGCTTAGAGCAATTTCGATTTCTGTATCGGAAATCCTCACATTCGCTCTGACGGAATGGAACTAGTATAATAGCCAACGTGTACGCTTCACCAAATAAACCGACTGGTTGGGACCAACGTTGCGGCTAACGAGTGGAGCCGGGATTAAAAGTTAGTGCCAATAAAATCGAACCAGTTCTATTTTCTAAACATCATGGAACAATTCAACAAAAAAAAAATTAGCAACCGTGGTACTGAACTACAGAACTGAAAACAGAAAAGGCAATAAAAAACACAGAATACAAAAGAGTAGGTCGGTCAGGCTCACGTGAATTCAATGCTTTTTCCAAATTTAAAAAAAGTGCTCATCATCGCTAATAGTATATTAGAACCCAAGGGCTGTAACGCATCAATTGCAGCAAGAGATATTTACTCTGCTTTACATCTCGATTGGGAGGTAAGTAGAAAAAAACGGGCATTACACGACTAAATCGACTCATCCGTAGAACAAAGTTCCATCTGCAGAATTGATAGTTTTCAGTAGAGGCCAGAGAAGTTGTTGATTAGTGTAACTTTTAAACGGTGAGACTTGACATTTAGATTTTTTGGTATGTTGCAGTAACGTCCCAGCCTAGTTAAATGCTATGTAGTATATATTTGTTATCCTTTTAATTCACGAGATAGTGAGTCCCATATCAACATAGAACATTTTATTGCGAAAGAGCGGGGGTCGGTAGTGAACATTATACGTTGTTTTACGGAGACATTTGAATTTAGTGACGTGCTATATTGCCATAGTTCATTTTTTGTTGTAATTGCCGATCCATTAAGAGTCCTTTGTGAATAACTACATTAAAACATGCAAACATTATGTTAGCCATATTATGACTACCATCCCATATAAATAAATAAAAGAGGATATAACTTTTTCAATCATTTATTGCTTTAAAAAATCTCAAAATAGTTAAAAAAATAACGCCATTTTGTGCTATCATATTGGACATTAATCACATCTCAATTAGGTACGGACTTAAATTAGTACAGTCTAAAACTTAGATAAGTATTTATTTTCGTTTTGAATGTTCGTGGTGAATGAATAAGCACCGCATTAATTATAAAAACACAATATTTTTTGCAAATTAAAATTCGGTCGGTCTTTATATTTTTTTAGTTAACGCGGCCTAGGCGAAGTTCTATACCTACTTAACAACAATTAAACTGAACGTATACCAAAAACTACTTTGTTGGTAGTAGTTGAAACTTAAAATAGTAATGAAATAGCACATGTGCACAGTGTGATACGACACTATGGTAACTTGATAGCCACGACTACGGCATGAACTTAAACTAGCAGTCTTAACTTTTAAATGTAAGTACGTAAATATTAATCATATCAGCAGACAATTGGAACTAAATCTTTTATCAACCAACCTGCATTAATATTATAAATCAGCCTTACATGGTGACCTAGACTTGGGTAAATACATAATAGTAATGAAATTGTACATAGCATAACATTAAATTACTTAGTTTACCTAGTTTCTTATTCCAATAGGTCATCATTCGGTTCATCAGAAGCAGCAACAGTGGTGTGATGTAGCAAAGAGTTTAAGTATGGGTGATACTCTAAGGGAATTACATCTTAGCGGCATATGTCCATTAAGGATATATATTTAGCAGCAGGGACCAAAATAGGCTCAAGATATACATGTTTCAGTTCAATTTGTAGGTACTAAGTTACTCGTGTTACCACGATTCACTAAAACATTATAAACACGTTGAGCCAGGTCATATTTAAAACACATTTTTTTAGGTTCACTACTGTCTCCATGAACTTTGCGAATGTTACTCTAGTAAATCTTCTATCAATATCTTTCATCCAAATCATATTATTTACCAGGCATTTAAATTAAAACATGTCACTTTAGGTTATGTTACGGACAATATAGGGTTTTCCTTCATTCTTGGCTCATCTTACTAACAAACGTCACACTTGAGGGGTATAGTTAGTTTTGGTTTGAGAAGCTCTCTCGATAACCGAATGGATACTGTCCCCTCATTTTAGATAAGCGCCTTCTGTAAAAACCGGAGTGTTATGCATATGTTGAACTTTTTTCAGCGTAGTGTACGATTGATTGCAGGTCAACCTACTCCAAAACTGTAAAAAAATCCCAATCAACCTTGAGCCTTACAGCTTTATATAAAGTTGGAAATGTAATAAAGAAACCTGACAGATTGTAGTAGCTTGATGTGCTGTTGTCTGTACTATGATAATACAAAGCGGTTACGATTTATATTACATATACATATTTATATTGACATGAGGACACTGTAATACTTTTTTCAAAATCAACCCAGCAGTAACCATGTTACCACTTGATTCCTCAGCGTATTTTTTATCTTGGCTTTTTAAATCCCTTGCATCCTTCTTGTTAGTCTGGCTTTGTTGAAATTTTCTTTTACTTGGTCTGTTGGGTTTTATTTTCAATCGGAAAATGTGACATTCATTTTATCGGAATATTTGATGATGAAAATCTACTGCATGCTCGATCTCCCAGATGCCAAAATTTTGTACAGCAGTACAACGCTGTTGGTGAGATATTTTATCAGTGCATTTGTACCGGCTTTTGCATGCAATATGATTAAGGCTACATGATTAGGGCAGAATGTGCTGTCGCGGATTAAATGGTTGTTAGTAGGAGATGGCATATGAGTTGGCACAGACAGCTCCATGTTAATCGGGGTAGATCTATGGTTAGAAACTGCCAACAGCTCTTCAAGTTGTGATAAACTGAATTGAATTTTTTAAATTATATTGAGTAAATTTTCAAAACTAGATGGCTCTTCCAAAGACAGTGTACTAGGTTGTTCGCTGTAAATATCCACGGCAGACGGATTAAACATGACATTTGGTATTGAGCTGTTACAGGTAATTTCTTTGGTCCCATCATCTTCATACAGAACTTCTCACCATATATCAGCTAGCTGCTGACTGATTTGTTCTGCATCAGGAGGCAAAGGTGACGTTTGTTGTTTCATGTCGTTGTCATCAATGTACGCAACTGAAAAAGCTGTAGGTATACTATGTATTGTGTAGTTATAGGTATACATAACAATATTATTTAAAAAACAATGTATTTCCTGGTATTTTTAAATGAACAATGTCGTAACTGATTTCATTATCCCAGTAAAAACGTCCGATCTCAGTATCGAACAAACAAGTCGTCTGAGAAAAACGTCCTATATTCCCATGAAACGCTTAGAAATTCAATAATGTTCGTATAATATCGTTCTAATATTTCATAAGACATCTCTTTTTGCTGTTTATTATTTCAGTATGTATGATAACCTTATGACTAAACACGACGCAAATAGTATTTTCGCGTTGAAATTTAATTTTTCTACCTCTCCGTCAAAAAACGTCCTATATATAAATAGATCCCCCAAAACTGTTTACTGAGGCAAAAAAGCAATTTAGACCTATTATTTATTAATTCAAGAACTTATTAGTGTATATCATGAAGTAATACAACTAAAATCGTTAAATTACCAGTATTTACAATTTCCTTCATATTATAAACAGTATCAGCAGGAATATTTGAATATGCTGAAATAAGCTCAGGCCATCTCATACATCTTCTTTAAGCATATCCAACATATTCTGTGAACGCAACATACCTAAAAATAAGATTATTCATGCAAAAAACTTAAAAAATATATATATTTCATCAAAGCGCAAAAAAGCTAAGCACATGACATAAAAACGTCCTCCCTCCAACAAACAGCGGCCGGTCTAAAGAACGGACGGGACGCCCGCGCAGCCCTCCCTCACCGCGCGGCGTCGGTTGATCACTCCGTGCGTTTTTATGCGGAGGTAAAGTCAGATTGATCGTTATTCGATTCTATATTTCCTAAATTAAGTAAGATTCGAAAATTCTAAAAACATGGGTGAAAAATGCGTTTAATAGCTAGACGAGATAAGGAATACGAACTCTACAGTTCGTATTCCTTATCTCGTCTAGCTATTAAACGCATTTTTGATCTATGATCACATCGAACTCTGTTCTACGGATGAGTCGAAATTATTTTTTCAAGAACGAAATTGAGCTTCGCTTTTCGATATTAAAAATTGATGACTATTATACTCATACGAACACAAGGGTGAATAGCGAAGCGACCTGTTTTGTCATTGGGCTGAATGCATGATGTCTATTGCCAGTATGATGGTTAGATGTACGGGAACTTTTTGAAATAGTGAAGGGTTTTTTTTTATTACTTACCGCCCTAGAGCTTTTCTAGCCACATTATTATCCTACAGCGCTAATTGGTCACCTACAAGCCCCATTTGGGGGCAATACGGACCTACATACCGAATATGAGAGATGTAAAGAATATTTTCACTTCAAAAAAACAACCACAGTAAAGGTTGATTCATTCACACAGTTGGTCAGTCGTCCATGGATTTCATCTCTAGTCGCAGCAAACTAATAAATTCCAGTGATCCACACGGTCGTGGCACACTATATGGAAGCCTCTTGCAATACCTGATATTGGTTCTCGTATCTTGTGTGCAGACTAGGCGAATGAATTATAGATGTGACACTGTGAATATTGAACTGGAGTTTACGTTGGGGCAAAAGTAATGTCGTACTGTGAATTTGACGGCACGCTTGGCAGGTCAGGTACATATCACTTAGAAAAGTTACATTGGTAATTACCAATGTAACTTTTCTAAGTGATATATACTCTCTAAGTATATCTTGGACACCAATGATAGATTAAAAAACTAAGGAAAACATCTTGAGGAAACCTGGACTTTAAGTCTAAAATAGCCAACCCGCATTGAGCAAGAGAGGAGACCTATGCTCAGCAGTGGGACGATAAAAAGGTTGATGATGATGATGACCTACAAGTTTGTTGTTCCAGGTTGTTCCGGGTCTGGCTGTTTGTGTATGTAAGTTAATATGTTTCTGATTGCACCCGTAACACAAGAATAAGGCAATGTTTCTTTCAAAAAAAGGCTGCCTTTTGATTGACCCATGAAATATAATTTGTTTTCCGAAATGAATACGAACGAAGTCCCAACGACTTACTGAAGCGACATAGAGAGTGCGATTGTCACAATCCACATAATTAACCTCTTTGCAGTGCGGGTTGATAGATGGCACGTGTCTTCAAAGTTCTGGCTCTAGGACATCCGCCGACAAACTACGAAATACGCTTCACCGTTTTGAGAGCAGTGCTGTTGAAACAATTTACACAAAGTAAAACGCACTCCGCGATCGCATCAAAAATGAGGAGATCCGCAGAAGAACAAGAGTAACCGACATAGCCCGAAGAATTGCATCACTAAAGTGGCAGTGGGCCGGGTACATTGCCCGTAGGACCGATGGCCGATAGGGCATTAAGGTTCGAGTGGCGACCACGCACGAAGTCGCAGCCGATACCAATAGACCACCACTGCTCTCTGCTGGCAGAAGATGATAATGTTAAGTAATGTAAAAATACGCTTACAGCCATATTATAGTAATACCTCAGAAGGAAAGGACTAAGTTTGAAGACAACTTCAGCAACATCCATCACTCCGCCACAATCAACTTATATAATCACATATTATCCAATAACCATCCAATTATATAACTTACTTTTTAACAATGTATGACAACCTTTTTCTTTTTCCTACCTTATTCTACCCCCCCAGTTGACTATTACCGTTGTGAAGTCAGCTATGACTCCCGCCATTCTCGGCTGAACCAATCAAAGCATTCGTTTTGCTGTCAAAAACCGGCCAGCGACTGACTTCAGAGTGGAAATAGTCAACTAATACATTATTTAATCTAAAAATTACATAAACAATCAGAACCTTACAGTATAAACTTTACCACATCAAAGCTCTGACCCGTCTGCCTTACAAACTCCATCATAATCTTGATTCTCACAAAATCTGCACGGATCACTAGGGTTATTGGATTCTGTGTGTTGTTCGCTTGTTCGTTTGCCGGACAGCTCGGTTATTATCATAGCAGATGAGCCAGATTTATACCCACGTTACGAATACTTCGGCTATTCGGGTGGGTTTGTGTTAGGGATTATTATGTATGTCTGGTATGACGGAGTGTTAGTTGAGGGTTTCTGTAGGTGTGAAAGAAATTGTACTGGGATTGGTGTTGGTTGTAATTTGTGAAATGAGAATTTGAGATAATTTTCAAGTTATGGGACAGCAAAATAAAATATGTACGGCGAACGTAACAAATTCAAATTCCATTGAAGTAAAAAAAATCAACAGAAGTCTTTCATTTCTTTTTTTGCTACTTTGGAATTCAACATCATTCGATAGATATACTCTGCAATCACAGATTATACCAGCCCGATGCCTGACCACATCCCAGAGGGTCATAGCCGTTCGGCTGGTCCGGGGATACCGCACGGTCTCCGCTGAGGCGGTGAGCCTCCTTGCCAGATTGCCGCCATGGGATCTGGAGGCCAAAGCCCTCGTCCACATGTGGGAGTGGCGAGAGGAGGCACAATGCAAGCTCCGGCGGGATCTCATGGCGACATGGAGAGTGCGATTGTCGCAACCTAGTGCTGGGCACGCCACAATAGCGGCGGTAAATCCCCTCTTTCAGGAGTGGCTAGAGAGGCGCCACGGCGCCCTCACCTTCCGCCTGGCGCAGGATACGGTTGTTTCGGGAGGTTCCTGTTCCATATAAGGCGGGAGGAAACGCCAGGTAGTCACCATTGTGTGGATCGCCCTGAGGACACAGTGCAGCATACGGTGGAGGTCTGCCCAGCTTGGGTAGAGCACCGCCGTGGCGATCGGCGGCGATCTCTCGCGTCCGATCCTGGTCCAGGCCATGGTCCGGAGCGAGAGTGCATGGCAGGCCGTCACCTCCTTCTGCGAAGCAGTGATGCTGGCAAAGGAGGAGGCGGAGCGCGTGAGGCAGCGGGAAGCCCAGCGCCCTCACGCCACTAGCCGCCGCAGGAGACGCCTTGGTCGGGAGACGACACCGAACTCCCAGCCACCGTAGGCGCGGGCCTGCGGATGATGAGCAGTGGGCAGCTCGCCGCCCGGTTTTAAGTGGCGACAGTTAAAGAGATGGAAAGTGATTTAGGCTACTCTTTTTAACCCCCCACTTTCCCACGCGAGTGAAAAGTGTTGGCAAAAGCTAGTAGCATATAAGACACAACACACACACACTGAACATCGGAAAAAGCATAGCTGAAACAAGTTAAAATATCCATGACGAGCTGTAAACACCAAAGTTAACTACCATGCATTAGGTATGTAGAAAACGTTGCACCTTTAAATACTTGTGAATAGTTTACAAAACAGTTTGTACTAGCTGAGACAGATGCTAACTGGACTTTGATGGGCGGCCGCTAATGGAGGTAAAAGTATAAAACATGAGCGGATAGCGATTTTGCTTGATCGATGCTGATGTATTTTGTTTGATGCATTTGACTTTTTGTATTTAACTTGTCCTTGACTGCAATCCTGCCTGATGGTAAGCAGTGAAGCGATCGTTGATAGTAAAGTAAAAGTAAACTCTAGCCTCTAGCCTTTCTAAGTACCTATATCTTGGACACCAATGACTGAAGGTGAAGGAAAACCATCTTGAGGAAACCTGGATTTTGAGTCTGAAATCGCCAACCCGCATTGAGCAAGCGTGGTGATTACGCTCAATCCTTCTCTGTATGAGAGGAGACCTGTGCCCAGCAGTGGGACTATAAAAAGGTTGATGATGATGATGATGATGAAACTCTAGCCTTGAAGACATTTAAATTGTAGTCCGACGGAAACATGGCCATGATTGGCAACCCAGATTTGGTTCAAAATGGTCACCTGGAGCACAGGCGAAGAGTAGCCTGTTGATATTCTATAGCATGCATTTTGGGGCGTTTCCACCCTTACGTTGTTAACACCACTATGATCCGAACGAGGTGATTCGCCTCCTCCTTTATACCGCGTACATCGAGGGACTGCAACAATTTGTCAGCGGCGGTGTTTCTGTCGGACTACAATTTGAGTGTCTTCAAGGCTAGAGTGAATAGGCTCTTAGTAAGCTAGTGCGCTTTACCATCAACGATTGCGTCCCTGCTTCCATCGGCGGGATTGCGGTCAAGTGCTAGTTTAAAACTGGCATCGATGAACGTTTTCAGTTAGTATAAAACTAAAGCTTTATTGGCAAGTCATGACACGTCGTTGCCTCTGGTTACATGGACCACAGGCGCCGGCATCGGCTGCCACTCATTATTACAGACGCTACCGCTACGAGGTCTGCACATCTTAGAAGTACTCAGCCACCCGCACACTCATCACATTAATTGTTACACTTAAATACTGCTAAATTGCGGGCGAGCTTTACAAATACTGATGAAAAATATAAATAGATGAAGGTATTATTGTATTTAAGAATTCTAATATAACTTCTAAATTAAAAATTTATTAAAAATAGTTTTACAGTGACGGGGTCCACGGATACCGATGGTTCCTAGGTCAGGGTTGCGGGTTGGTTAAAAAAGAAACCATGGCCCTAGCGCACAGGTAGGTGAAGGAACACGGGTGGGTTTTAATCAGTAAAAGTCTGACAAGCCCTTCTGCTCCGCCCAGAGCAGGAGAGGTTATTTGATGATTTCCCATCCAGAACACAAAAAAGCCACAGTACCTCTTTAGAACAACACGGCACCTTGGCAGCACTAGTTCATAATATCATTTTCTCTGTGGTAGGCAACAACATCAGCCGCCGGCATAAGTTACCACCCACCAGACAAAGTCTTGCCGCCAAGCGATTCGTCGTGTTCCGGCATGATGTCTGGTGAAGCCTTATGGAGGACGGGTCTGAGCAGTTGTGTTGCGATGTGTACCGGGTACGATGTGCCTAATGTTGTTGTGTCGGGAGTTTGGTCGTGGAGGGTCTCCAGATCATCCTCTGGCGCAGCATCGTTGGTCGTGTTGTTGGGTTAAACATTGCATCACCTCGCTCAACTGCCGTCTTCCTTCCTATTCACTCAGTTTTTTGAGTGAATAGGCTAATAAGCTAGTGTTTTACCATCAACGATTGCATCACTGCTTACCATCAGGCGGGATTGCAGTCAAGCACTAGTTTATAAGTAATAAAAAAAAAATAATACAAATATATAGGTTTTTTCACTTTACAACTTTGCCTTCACGGTGTACCCGCCATGTTTTGCTAAACAAGTTAGGTCTTTTGTTTAAATTCATCGCGTGTCCGTTGGAAATTGAGTTTGCCTTGAAACGCATCAAACTTCATCGTGAAGTTAATAGAAGAAGGCGTGGGTTTTATAGAATTTTCTTGAAAAATAAGTAATGTAAGGATGTTTATGCTAGTGTGTTAATAATGAGTTAAATTAAGACCGGCTATTAGCTTGTATCTCCTTTATTCATAACTAGCTTTCAGACCGCGACTTCGCCCGCGTGGAGTTCGGCCTTATCGCGCGTTTTAGATTTCCCTGGGGAATCTCAAATTTGTCCGGAATAAAAAGTAACCTATTATTGAATCCGGATTTCTAACTGTATGTCTGCAACATTTCAAAGCAACAGGTTCAGTAGTTACGGCGAGAAAGCGGAACAAACAGACATACAAACTCACTTTCTGATTTATAATATTAGTAAAGATTTGCGTAAACTTAACTAGACGTGATTAGCGAATGTTTAAGCATACATTTTTGACGTTTGCAAGTCACTTAAATTAATCATCCTTTATGAATAAAAAATCACTAGTTAACTTTAAGCAACGTTTATATCTTGGACACCAATGACTGATTAAAAAGGTGGAGGAAAACATCTTAAGGAAACCTGGACTTTAAGTCTGAAATCGCCAACCCGCATTGAGCAAGCGTAGTGATTACGCTCAATCCTTCTCTGTATGAGAGGAGACCTGTGCCCAGCTGGCAGTGGGACAATAAAAAGGTTAATGATCGAAACATTTTTTTTTATTGTGTCCCAGAGTTCCGTACAAAGGTTTCTTTTCCTACCTAACCTCCTTGTCTTTTGCGATCTCTTGTCATATTGCAACGTTATCATTGAGCAAGCGTGGTGATTATGCTCAATCCTTCTCTGTGTGAGAGCAGACCTGTGCCCAGCCGTGGGACGATAAAAAGGTTGATGATGATGATGATAAACTTAAATTTAGTTTAGTTAGTGAACACCGTGATAGCTAGACAGTTGAAATTTTCAGAGAAGATGTATTTCTGTTACCACTATAACAACATATAGCGTCGGAGGGGAAATAAGGACGAATAAATAATATAATATAATAATAATAATAATATCTTTATTTCAGACATAGGTCCAAAATTTTAAACAAAAATTAAACATAAAACGTTAGTAGGATTGTTAGTATATATAACACATAAAATAAGATCAAAACAAAAAACGTTAGTAGGGTTGTTAGTATAACACATAAAATAAAGTAAGTAGGTCTATACAGGCTACTTCCTATTTCTGAGCAAGTGAACACTCGCCCAGTAAACAGTAAAAGGACCGTTTATTTTGCACGCTAACGCTCTGAGGACAGTGCTGGAGCTGCCACGGACCCTGCTCATCATCGATGCGGTTCTTTTCCTAATGATGGAGAAAAAATCATCGATTGAAGCTCCCGCAAACATTTCGGAGGCACTGCAATACCTGGGCTTCCTCAACACTGCTCTCAGAGCATCATTGTACTGTACACGCAAGGCATTATAAGCCCGCCGCGTAAAGTTGATCCACAGACTGCACGTGTAAAATGATTGACAGAAGGCTCTGAACAGTAACAATTTTACATCTGTAGTACATCGTGCGAATCTGCGGGCCAACATATTGCAGCGGACTGCCAACGCCCTCCGTTCCCTCTCTAAGTCTGCATCATCCTGCAGGCTATCCGTCAGCACGTGACCCAAGTATTTTGCTTCAGTCACCCTCACTAGTGACGACCCCCCGATCCTAATTGGTGGCACATTTGACGGAGCTTTATTTCCTGCCTTGAAAACCATAAAAATAAAGACTCAGCTATCACGGTTACAGTTTAATGGTCCAGAACAATAACTTATAAATTGGTGACAATTTCCTACTTTATAGCGCGAGTGCTATGCGCGCGCGCACCTTTTTCACCGCCCTATCATAACTATCTCTTTCTCTCTATGCCTCTCACGGATGGCATAGACAGCGCGCTATCGGGTTGTCACGCTATAAACAAATATTAATAAAAACTTCATTATTTTTATAGACGTGCGAAAGTACTACTTGCACTTGGTCAGTTTTGAAACCACCTGTAAAAACATCTACAGTATTTATAGTTTTATTTAGGGTTGTTACGGAGTTTCGCCTCCGCTTCCGTTACTGCGGAAGTTCCGCTAGAGATCGTATCTTCGTTTCTTCCTCCGACTCCGCACAATTTTTGCGGAATTATATCGGAGGTTTATTTACTTCTTTATAAAATAAATAACGCACAAGTTGCGACGCTCGACACCGTCCGGCTGCGTTTGAGCGCGAAATGGTCAAGAATCAACTACTTTGCAAGACGGGAAAGCAGCAAATACAATTTATTTCTCCTTAATTTTCATTACTAGAAGGTAATACTTTTTTACTGAGTGTACTACTATTAATGTACGTATTTAAAATAAAAAAATTGATTTACTTAACCATATTTTTTTTATTTTTCTATATCTACTTTCACCTCCGCCTCTGTTAACCTCCACATCCGCGGAGGCGAGACTCGTCGCCTCCGCATCCGCGGAGGTGAGACTCGTCGCCTCCGCATCCGCCTCCGCTTCCGCTAACAAGGCCTCCGTTACAACCTTCCAACCCTAGTTTTATTACCTTCAATTACACTTTTCTCAACAACTATACAACTTTACGACTAGATATACAAGCATGGAAATCGAACAATACATTCGAGGACCTCTGGCACCCAATGTACCTAAAATTTAACTTGTGTTTAGGTTCTCGCCTAAAATGTGTACATAAAACTGTTTCATTGTTGTTGTGTTTTCTTGTATTCATTACTATACATGTATTGTTAAGGTTATTTTTTTTTTAAATGAATCGAAGCGGTGCTGCTGGGCAGTTTATTCCGCCACTTCTTCTTCCCAGCGAAGGTACTACCGCATTAGGAAGTGGCGAAGGGTGGGCGTTTTGGGGACACTGTGTTATGTAATATTGACGTTCAAAAGGTGCTGATTCTCAGCCTAATTTGAATGAATGGCGTTTGATTTGATTTTGGTTTTGATTGTAACGTTGTAAGACGGGTACGTAGTGCCATTCTGTAACCGTGATACCTTAGGTGGAGTGAGTTGTCATTTCAACTAATTCAATTTTACGTTGAGGCCCTCAACAAGGTGGACCGACAACCTGAAAAAGGACGCGGCAAGCCGATGGACAGGGGCAGCATAAGACCGGTCATTATGAAGAGCCTTGGAGGAGGCCTTTGTCCAGCAGTTGACCTCTATAGGCTGAAGAAGAAGAAGAATTTTACGTTATTGACAATATTGACAGCTCACTGCATCCAAGTTTTTATGGTAATTTCTTTATGGAATCCATCGGTAATACGTAATTATTAAATTACAAGCTAATGTTAAGTCCTATTTATGCTTTAGCTATGTCTGTGTGTGTGTGTGTGTAATTGTGTGTGAGGGGGAGATAAATATGGTGAAACTTTTTATGTACTAGTACTTGACTGCAATTCCGCCTGATGGTAAGCAGTGATGCAATCGTTGATGGTAAAGCGTGCTAGTTTATTAAGAGCTTTTTCACTCTAGCCATGAAGACACTTAAATTGTACTCTAACGGAAGCACCGCTGCTGGCAAACTGTTCCGGTCCCCTGATTTACGCGGTACAAAAGACGAGCCGAAGCGCTTCGTCTGGATCGTAGTGGTGTCAACAACGTAAGGGAAAGTCGCCGTACGACGGGTTGTCCGATGGTGAAACGGAGATGTGGAATTAAGACATGCAATTCCCGCACGCACTCTCCAAAATGCTAAAGTATATAATTTAATTATAAATAAGCACCTATATTACTTTACTAACTCGTGCCATACGAACATCTAGTGGCAGTCGTTACGGGTTGTTGGAGCCCTCAAAAGTCTAACAAGTGGTGTAACTGCAAAGCTTAGACATCTCCTTCGGGTTGTGAAGGTCAGACGGCAGTCGCTTCACAGAAAATATCGAAGTTTAGCCAAAATCAGCAGTTAGACTAGTAAAGCGGAGCCCAGACTCCAAAGCTGAAAGCTACCGATGCGACTGGGATTAACGCTGAGATGATGACGATTACTTTATTAACTCTGCTTGAAGTATATCCATACTAATATTATAAATGCGAAAGTAACTCTGTCTGTCTGTCTGTCGGTCTGTCTGTCTGTTACGGTTTCCCGCTTAAACCTCTCAACCGATTTTGATGAAATTTGGCACAGATAATCTTAAGACTCCGAGAAAGAACATAGGCTACCTTAAATCCCGGAAAAATTTGATGTTCCCGAGGGAAACCTAAAAAGCGCGATATAACCGAACTCCACGCGGGCGAAGCCGCGGGCGGAAAGCTAGTCTGTAATAAATGCTATGTTCAATGTTACAACACCATCGATTTTGAACATCCTTTCAGCATAATAGAATACCTAACGCTCTTAAATCTACATCACTTACAGTAGACACATAACAACTACACCCAGTCCTGAATAAACAGGAACGTAGCTAGGTAGCAAATATAAGTCTCACACATGACCGTAAATGGATTTGGTAACACCACCGACCCCAGACGTGCTCGCTTCTGATTAAAAACAGAACGTGCAAAACGAACCAACTGAATTATACACTCTACAGTGGATGAGGTTTACTTAGTGGAAATAGATTTGAATATAAAATACACACCAGAAAAAAATATAATTCAGAAATACTCGCACGTGATATAATAAATAATAAATAAATATATACGGACAAATCACACAGATTCAGCTAGCCCCAAAGTAAGTTCGAGACTTGTGATACGGGATAATAACTCAAGGATACTATATTTATAATAGATACATATACAACGTGTAACAAAAAGGGTATATACATACCAAGTGCATGGCATCTTTAGATGATATCAAACGATATCGCAAGGGTTTCAACTCAAAATAAAATACTCAAAAAATTGGTACCAAATTTTCGGTTTCGTGTGTTTTTTGAAATCAAATCATAACAAACGTGGCAGCACACTACATACGTTAATAACTAGTCGTTACCCGTCACGTTACTTGCCAAAATTCGATAAATGTCTTCAATATCTCTGTGCGACTAGTATGTTAGTAGCCTATCACAGGCGGTGTTTTTCCTCATAACTTCCTAACATAAAGAGATAAAATTAAAAAACCCTTCTAATATCGTTTGATATCATGTAAAGATGCCATGCCTTTGTTATGTATATACTTACCCTTTATGTTACACGTTGTATAGATAAACATCCAAGACCCAGACCAATCAGGAAAAGATCGTTTTCCATCGTGACCTGGCCGGGGATCGAACCCGGGGCCTACACATCGCAGGCAGGCGTGTTGACCGCTGCGCCATGGAGGTCGTCATGATCTGACCTGGAATCGAACCCGCACACTCATACACACTAGCTTCTCACAAACACACAAACAGCAATCCGTATGCTACCTTGGTATGGTCTTAGAAAGGAATTTTTCATTTATCGAACATATAAAAATAGTTGGCGAAAAAGCTAAAAGGAACTTTTATGCCCTAACTAGAATATCCAAAGCAACTTGGGGTCTATCATTCCTAACTTTAAAAACTATATATGGAGCTACCTACTTAGGATGTATGTGCTACGGTGCACCTGTTTGGGCCGATAGGGCCAGCATAGGGGCGGCGCGACGTAAACTGCTTCAAAGCCAACGTTTGGCATTGATATTTTTATGCAAGGCGTATAGAACAGTCAGTACTGAAGCCTTACCCGTTCTGGCAGGTGTACTTCCAGTCGATCTTGAAGTACAGCGACGTGCTTCAATGTACTACTCCGCGAGGGGGGAGGCCATGGACACTAACTTTGTTACACAACGCGACCTCAATAGAATTTCTAGATTATTTAAACCTCAGACTGACGTCTGGGAGGACCTCTTATCCGAATGGCAAAGTAGGTGGGATAATTCCATCAAGGGCCGGCACCTCCATCTGTTCTTTCCATCCGTTGGCGATCGGCTGGCTAAGACATGGCTGGAGGTTGACCACTGCGTTGCCCAATTTCTCACAGGTCATGGCAACTTTAAAAGTAAACTGTATTCTTTTAAACTTGTTCCTTCGCCTTTGTGTCAGTGTTCTACATCGAACTGTGAATTTGAACAGTCCGCACATCACATCTTGTGGGAGTGTATTCTTTGGCAGAATGAACGCAATATTATGTTGGATAGTGTACAAGTTACATCCGGAGTTGTTTATTATACGGACCTTGTTGAAACTAGAACTAATTTCCGTGCGTTCAGGCGCTTTTGCCATACCTATTATTGGAATCAATTGTAACAGCAAATACCTACTTAGGACCCATTAACTTGATCAAATGTTATTCCGTGGTGCTTGGCAATCTGGGCTTCTCCCAGTTGCGATAATGTCCCTTTGTGCCGATTGGCCTAGTTCTATTCTGTCTCCTGCTTATTATGGAGGGAAGTGGAAAAAATATCTTTTTTCTTACTCCTCCGTTATTCTTTTCTGATTAATTTCGTTGCGGGACCCAAGACAGTTGAAACATTTCTCCGGGACTCGTCGAGCTTCATTGCTCGGCGTTTTTCTGGCGGTCTCCACTGTTGATTCTGGCTTTCAGGAGTTGCAGTGGGTTGGGAACAGTGTGGCGGGTTTTGTCCCATAAAAAAACACTAGCTTCTTAAGTATGAGTCATACTTAAGAAGCTAGTATTTTAACTACTAGGCCAATACGACTTCGAGTCTGAAATCGTCAACCCGCATTGATCAAGCGTGGTGATTACGCTGAATCCTTCTCTGTATGAGAGGAGACCTGTGCCCCACAATCGGACGATATAAAGGTTTTGCCAAATGAGCAGTTAAACTGGTAAAGCGGGCCACAGACTAAAAAGCTCAAAAAAAGTTTCTGATGCGACCGAGATTAACGCTGAGATGATGATTTTTAATAATATCTAGTATAATATGTCTAAGGAGTATCTTAAAGTGTATTTGATACAGACGTTTGTTAAATAACACAAAATTATATTCTAGGAAGACCCATGTCCTCCCATGGGTGTCGTAAGAGGCGACTAAGGGAACTCTCACCAGGGAAGCGGGCAGCAGCGCTTCTCCTATGGAATCTTAAATTACTGTGATCCCCAACCCGTCTGCCAAACGTGGGGATTATGGCAAACCCCCTCAATGTAATGAATGCCTTGAAGGAGGCCTTTGTCCAGCAGTGGACCTTTATAGGCTGAAGAACAAGAAGCCGACTCAATTCTAGATAGAAATTAGTTTTTTTTTTTATATGTTATGGTAAGCAGTGATGCGATCGTTGGTGGTAAAGCACGCTAGTTTATTAAGAGCCTATTCACTCTAGCCTTGAAGACACTCAAATTGTAGTGTGACGGAAACACCGCAGCTGGCAAATTGTTCCAGTCCCTCAATGTACGCGGAATAAAAGAGGAAGCGAAACGCTTCGTCCGGATCGTAGTGGTGTTAACAACGTAAGGGTGTAAAGTCGCCGTACGACGGGTCGTCCGATGGTGGAACGGAGATGGGGGAATTAAATCATGCAATTCCCTTGCACACTCATCAGAATGCATCATAGTAGACCGAAACGCTGGCTACTCTACGCCTGTGCTCCAGGCTTTGGAGACCGTTTCGAGTTAAATCTGGGAAAAAGTTTCAAATTTACTACCATTGTAACACGCCCCGATGTATGCAGAATGTCCTGTTATAATGAACAGCCAGCCCGACGTACAACCTTAATTGATTCCACAACTTACAACGTTGGCGCAGATTAGAATAGGTATAATATTGTTGCAATTTATTAGAATTTATACCGGGATGCGCTGAAATGGGGTGGGGTGTAGATCACGCTAGGATGCGCTGAGATATGGTGGGGTTGCTGGGTGTTTTGTAATTAGGTTTGGGAAATACGCTACCCTGTCCTTGACTGGTAATTAATGCTTGTTCAGAGTTTTGGCGGGAAAGTCAAGCTGAGTGTCACGCTCATTTTTCATAGGACTTTTAAAATTATTTATAGTGTTGTTTACTAAATAAAAGTGAGTGATTTATGTAGTAAAAAGTGCATTCAGTAAATAGTTCATAAAGAACAGTAAAATATCGCAGCATAGTGGCCAGATCATGACTTTGCTTCAAACCTCCCTCGTAAGACGTTATACGCGGCCGTCTTTTTCGACATGAATAATTCATTACGTGTCATGGCTAAATTCACAAACCATGCGAAGCCAAAAAAGAAAGAAGAATGCTTGTTCCTATTGTTGTTTTGTTTTTTTAGTGGTTTTAAAACTATTCTAAGTATCATAATTCTTATTTAAGTAACTATACTAAGTGGAAGGTGATAACACATTATAAATTTAAAATCCAGTAAAGTGCGAGTCGAACTGACGCACGATGGGTTCCGTACCATTACCTGATCAACAGAAAAAAAATCTGCTTGTATCTATACTCTATATACTAATATATAAAGCTGAAGAGTTTGTTTGTTTGTTTGTTTGAACATGCTAATCTCAGGAACTACTGATCCTATTTGAAAAATCCTTTTTGCGTTGGATAGCCCATTATTTCAGGAAGGCTTTAAGCTATGTTACATCACGCTGCGTGCGACCTATAGGAGCGGAGCATATAAAAAAAAACGAAACCTACGCGGGAGAAACCGCGGCGCGCAGCTAGTCACATATATTTGTGTCTTCTGTGAAAATTTCAATTATCTAGCTAACATGGTTCATGAGAAACAGTCTAGTGACAGACAAATAGACAGTTAAGTCTTGTCTAATAAGAGTCCTGTTTTTAACTTTAACATACTAAACAATCGACAAATTAGTAATTTGCAACTTTCCCTGTATTACAAAAGCTGACAGCGAAGGGCGAGCGTTTTGAGGGGTCACCAACATTTAACACTTAGAACTTCACTAAATAGTATAAACAAAGTCGCTTTCTGTTTCCCTATGTCCCTATTGTTAAGATCTTTTAAATAAAAACAATAATAATAGTACAATTATTAAAATATTTAAATGTTTGTTCAGTATATGCTGAAGATTATATAATTCATTCTATTATTGTAATAAGTAACTAAACGATGATTTGAAAAAGAAGCGGCCATGATTGAACGGCTGTCAATGTAAGTGACAGACGACAAGAAGTAAAGGTTGCAAGTCAAGACGTATGGAAAACAAAAGTATTTGTTTTAATTTCGTAAGTGAGATATTGTAAGCACCTGAATGGAAATACAGTGATTATAAAGTAAATAAGTCAAGTGTTATTTATCAACAAGTTCCCGTAAGTTAATACTATGTATGATTAAATTTTTAAAACTCCGCAATGAATTTTGGTACGGTTTGTTTATAATAGATAGAGTGATAAAAGAGGAAGGTTTATATTATGTATGTGTATAATCACATCTATTAAATAGTAGAGAAATACTACCTATTATTTTTGAGGTGTCTAATGTGTTATCGTAAATATTTATTTATTTTTATATTCTTCATTGTTCACCGATCAAACATCGAACAAAATACATTCAACACAAAAACATACAATCGGCGGCCTTACCGCTAATGCGATCTCCTCCAGGCTACCAAAGAATGGACAGATTCTCCCGAACCACAAATAAGACTGTCGTTGGTGCAAACATCATTATTACAATATATTAAAGTAGATACACGAATACATATGATACATAAATAAATACATAGATACTAAACATAACAGGTAAGCAAGTAAATTAGCCAAAAACTTTTTGTTGATCAAAATAATAATAATTGCATTTTTGTCGCGTTTGCAGTATAACTCAAGCTGAACCCTACGAGATTTACCAAAGTAATGTACTAAATATTGTGCACATTGAAAAGTCTGCGATGATATAAGTCTATCTCTTTTTATCCCACAATTTCATTTTTTTTTTTTCATTTACTTCTTACCACAAATATTGGAAAATTTAAAAAAACGTTTTTTAACAATACAGCATTAATCCTTATCCAATTTAATAAATACATTGTTGATTTAATATAGATCTATATCGCCCTTTACAGCGTATAATTTAATTGAATATTTTCGAAAATATTACAGATTTAAAAATTGCGTGGCGTCGCTTTTGGGGCGGTGACGGACGGCCGGGGCGACAGAAGCGGCGGCGGGCCGTTATGTTTTTTATACAACGTTCACAGTTTTTCTGTAGTGTATTCAGTATCAGTATTGCACTCGTGCGAAGCCGGGGCGGGTCGCTAGTAAACTATATTATTTAATTTATGGCCTCATGCATGGGACAATCATCAACTCGAAAATGAAATATGATAAATTAATTTAAAATAAAAATAATAGGTACCTAATGAAAACATACTTTAAAATTTAAATTTAAGAAATAATGCAGTAATTATTGTTGAAATATTAATATGAATGTATAATTAATTCCAAAGTCAAAGTCAAGTTAATGACATGTCATATATATAAAAAAGAAGAAATGTCATTATAATAATGTAATCTCTTGTGTGATATGACGACACAGTTAGCGTAGTGGCTGAGCGATCAACTGCTGCGCTAAATGACGTGGCTTCGATCCCCACACAGAACAAATATTTGTAGGACCTAAAAGTAATTGTTTCGGGTCTTGCTGTTTGTGTATGTCAGTTTGATTGCTTCTCAAAGTACCCACGACACAGGAGTAAATATATATACATATACAGTATGTTAAATAACAGAGGGCGTTCCCTTAAACTCGTTAATATATATCATTAATAGATTAAAATAAAAATATCAGCATAGAAAAATAAGCATAAAATAAATCCGAATAAAAAAAAATTCTAATTGGAAATAAATTTGAAACCTCCTGTTTTAAATCAAAATAGTAGTCGTCATGTATAAATAAATTGCGAAGTTGCCGTCTTTCATGTTCGCGTGTACAGTGTGTTTCTTTTACATGTCAATTTAAAATTTTTATTGAATATTTTCTTATTGGAAAAAATTTTAAAACATTTTGTTTTCGAATGGAAATATTTTTTTTAGCATGTATGTATGCTATACTATTTCGGGTTAACGGGAACGCCCTCTGTTATTTAACATACTGTATAAAATATATCCATACTAATATTATAAACCGTCTGTCTGTCTGTCGGTCTGTCTGCCTGTCTGTCTGTTACGCTTTCCCGCTTAAACCTCTCAACCGATTTTGATGAAATTTGGCACAGACAATCTTTGGACCCTGAGAAAGAACATAGGCTACCTTTTATCCCGGAAAAATATGATGTTCCCCAGGGAAATCTAAAAAGCGCGATATAACCGAACTCCACGCGGACAAAGCCGCGGGTGGAAAGCTAGTACATATATATATATATATATATATATATATATATATATATATATATATATATTATATTTAAAAGGGCTGATTCTCAGCCTTATTTGAATAACTGACTTTTGATTTTATTTGGAATCATCTGAAAAATACTTCAAATAGTTATTGTGATTAACTGAAGACTGGAAGACGCAGCGTGGGTAGGCCCCCGATAAGGTAGACCGACGACCTGGTGCAGGTCGCGGGCGGCACTGGACCGGTCATCGTGGAGATCCTTGGGAGAGGCCTAGGTCCAGCAGTGGACGTCTTTCGACGATGAATTAACTGAACAGCTGTGCTGTTGGAGACTTATCTGCGCCACTTCTTCTCCCCAGAGAGGACATACTAGGATGTTGTGGAGGGCAGACGTTTACGAGGGGTTCTCTATAACTTTAATTCATTCAAATTGCATTAGGGAGTCATTAATGTAGTTTTGACGTTCATAAAGTGCTAATTCTAAGCAGAGTTTGAATAGATTTAAGTATACATCTTTGTCCAGCAGTGAGATCATCTTTAACCTTTTTATCGTCCCACTGCTGGGCACAGGTCTCCTCCCATACAGAGAAGGATGTCCAGCAGTGGGATAACGCTATCTATGACGGTGTGGAGGTACGAGGAGCAGCGTGTAAAGCTCACTCATCCTCCATAGAAAGGGAGGATCCTCCGACCAGATTGGGATTGTCTGTCGGGCACTTGCTCGCCGATTGATGTCGTATCGGTCTACGAACTCCACATCCGAAGGTAGGCGGTAAGTGGTTTGCCGCTTTTAGCACCTTAATCTGGGAGATATACTCCGAAGGCATCATTCCATCACATATTTACTTATAATTTATAATATATTGCTATCCTAAATACAGTCCACTTGAATCTTGTTTAAAATCTTTGGTGGCAGGCATGTTGCCACCACAGTGAGTCTCCCCCGTATTCTCTAATGCACTCAATATCTCTCATGTATCATATACATGCATATTGCCTTTTTAATGTGTATGTATTGTATGGAGGGGTTCAAAACTGTGTTAAATCAATAGTCCGATGTGGGAACGTATTGTGTTGGACCCTTGTCTGTGTGACGCTACAACAATCATTGTCACACCAATTGTTTGGAGTAGGGTTGGCACGCTGCCTTTTATATATATATATATATTGTTTTAATAATTATAAACTAGTGCTTGACTGCAATCCCGCCTGATGGTAAGCAGTGATGCAATTATTGATGGTAAAGCGCACTAGTTTATTAAGCCTATTCACTTAATAAACTGAGGAATAAGAAGGATGACGGCAGTTAAGCAAGGTGATGCAATGTTAAACCCAAGACCAACACGACCAAACGAAGCTGCGCTAGAGGGAGATTGATCTGGAGACTCTCCACGACCAAACTCCCGACACAACAACATTTGGCGCATCGTACCCGCCACACATCGCAACATAACTGCTCAGACCCGTCCTCCGTACGGGTTCACCAGACATCATGCCGGAACACGACGAATCGCTTGGCGGCAAGACTTTGTCTGGTGGGTGGTAACTTCTGCCGGCAGCCGATGTATTGGTGCCGCTGGTATTTGTTTGTCAGTTAGTTATCCTATCAGAGCACGGGGTTCATCATAAACGTCGTATCATGCATGATTAGACAATACTCATAAACGAAGAATTTACTAACGACTGACTACAAGGTGAAGGAAAACATGTTGAGGAAACCTGAAATCTATGTCGTGCACCACAAGCGTGGTGATTAAGCTCAATCCTTCTCTGTACGAGAGGAGACCTGTGCCCAGCAGTGGGATGGTATAAAAAGGTTGATGATGATACTAACATATATGTGTGTGTACTAATATATATGTGCGTTATGAGCCCATAATTTGCCTAAAGGGGAAGCCACTAAATAGGGTTACTCAATATAAGTACCTAGGCCATTATTTGACTGTGGACCTCAAAGATTAAGTAGACATTGAACGCGAACGCAGGGCGCTAGCAGTTAGATGCAACATGTTGGCCCACAGATTTGCTCGTTGTAGTGATGGGGTCAAAATCGCTTTGTTCAAAGCGTTTTGTCAGTCGTTCTACACGGGCGGTCTGTGGGTTAGCTGTACGCGGAAAGCTCTAGACGCCCTGCGTGTGCAATATAATAATGGTTTTCGGGTGCTGTTGGGGTTGCCTAGGTATTGCAGTGCGTCGGGCATGTTCGCTTTGGCGCGAGTGGATGATTTTTATGCCATCGTGAGAAAGAGGGCGGCCTCGTTGCTCGGTAGAACTAGGACCAGCGCCAACAGCATCCTACAAGCCATGGCCGACAAGCTCGATGCGCCAGTGCTAAGACACTGGTTAGCATTGCTTGTGCGGCAGTCTTGATTAGTTTTTTAAGTATTACTAACCCTTAGTTGATAAGTTAAGTTAAGTTACTAACCATTGGACCTTTGTTGTCATTCAATAAATTAAATTATTATTATTGTTATTATATATAATAAAAAAAAAACTCTACCCTACAGGACGAACATCTCCTGTATCGTGGGTGCGTTTAAAAATGTATAAACTCATATACACAAACAGCTAAACCCGGAACAAGTACTTATAGTTCATTAAAAAAGTTTGTTTCGTGCGGAAATCGAACCGGCGACACGTAACGCAGCGGTCAATAGCTCAACCACTGCGTCAACCATGACGTCATTCATTTATTCATTAATGCATACATGTTTCTAAAATAAATCACACTATAACGATAATAATTATAACATACTCAAAATAAATACAATACTATGAAGAAATTAAAAAATAGGATTCTTTCATTGTTTTAATATTTATGTCCATAGTAAAATACATCATCATAATAATTTCAGCCGAAAGACGTCCACTGCTGGACATAGGCCTCCCTCAAGGATTTCCACGACGACTGGTCGTGCGCCTCCCGCATTCAGCGGTTACCCGCTAAAATACTTAAGGATATGACAAAATTAAACATACAACTAAAACCACAGGGTTACCTAATAGGATAGAATAGTTCAAATTTATAAAAAAAAAACATGAAAAGAAAAGAAAGCATTAAGTCTGCCTTTGTACATTTTCTTTGTGCGAAAGTATAAATAAATAAATAAAGAAACAATTATAAAAAATATACTAAACGAATTTCGCTCACCTTGTGATAATTATATCGGCACATTTACATTTTTTATATTTTACAGAAACAAGGTTCAAAGATCTGTTCGAAATTGATCTATAAGTATTTTTTAGGTTTTTTTACAGATTCACGACTATACTAGTAACCAAATGCGATAATCAACGGGTCCGAGGTACTAGTATAGACGCTAATAAATATTAGGATATGTAATAAACTAAGTTTTAAATTTTTTTGCGGATGTGCCAGGTGAGCATCATCATCAACCTTTTCATCGTCCCACTGCTGGACACAGGTCTCCTCTCATACAGAGAAGGATTGAGGGTAATCACCACCCTTGCTCAATGCGGGTTGGCGATTTCAGACTTGAAGTCAGACGTTTTCCTTCACTTTGTAATCAGTCATTGGTGTCCAAGATATACTTAGAAAGTACATATAACTTAGAAAAGTTACATTGAGACTTGTCTAGAGCGACTTGCTTATAATCGTCGTCGTGGCAGCCCTACGACTCAGAAGTCCAGAACTAGAAGTGTTACAATACGCCATATACTCTCCATAAGTGTGCGTAATACGACACGCTGTGGAGCAAGTTTATATAGTTCAATACTAGTGATACTGTATCATTTACTCTGTGGTTTGCGAAGGACAATAGTATGCGCATAATAATGACAGAAAGGAATATTATTTACTGAAGACTCTGTTATTGGTGAAGGTAGAAATATATGTACCTCATACAAAAGCCTATTCACTGTAGCCTTAAATACATTTAAATTGTAGAATTGTTACGGGCTAGAGTACTAAAATCCTTGTTATGGGTTGCGAAGTTTACTGACACCGAAGGTACAGTCGATAGCTGTATGCAATGACAAATTAAACGTAGCTGATGTCGTATCGAAGTCTTTGAACGCACCGAAGTCTTTGTATTCATTGACTTTGGTGCGACATCAAGGCAGGCTCTTAATAAACCAGCGCATTTACCATCGACGATTGCATCACTGATTACCATCTGGTGGGTTTGCGGTCAAGATCTTGTTTGTAATTATTATTATTTTAACTGGAAGACGCAGCGTGGGTAGGCCCCCGACAGGGTGGACCGACGACCTGATGAAGGTCACGGGAAACCGCTGGATGCAGGAGGCAAAACCGGCAAAATATAAGAGCTTAGCGGTTAATGGTACTGAACGACCATGGTCGACCGTGGTGGCTAACAATGGGCCTTATAAGAAAGCTCAAGGTCACTGGAAAGGGCAATGGAGAGGGCTGTGCTTGGACTTTCACTGCCTGATCAAATCAGAAATGAGGAGTTCACAGAAGAACGAGAGTAAGTAACCATACATTATAATAATTTTAGCTGAAAGATGTCTATTGTTGGACATAAGACTCCCCAAGACACTCCACTTCAACCGCTACCGGGCTTCTCGCTTCCACCAAGTTCCCGTGGCCTTCACAAGGTCATCGGTATGGTAATTTTTAAAATATTAGACAGAAATTGACCTCTAAAAGTTACTACAGACTGGAGTTTTTTTTTTTTTTATCTGTACTAATAAGCTGAAGAGTTTGTTTGTTTGAACGCGCTAATCGCAGGAACTGCTGGTCCGATTTGTAAAATTATTTTTGCGTTAGGTAGCCCACTACTCCAGGAAGGCTTTAGGATATATAACATCACGCTGTGACCAATAGGAGCGGAGTATAACTAACTCCACGCGAACGAAGTCGCTGGCGGCCGCTAGTTCATTATAAACTAGTACTTGACTGCAATCCCGCCTATCTAATCCGATGGTAAGCGGCGGTGATGCCATCATTGATGGTAAAGCGCGCTAGTTTACTAAGCTTATTCCGATGGCTTATTCACTTCAAAAACTTAGTAAATGGGAAGGAAGATGGCAGTTGATTGAGGTGATGCAATGTTAAACCCAATAACACGAACAACGACGCTGCACCACAGGGAGATTTATCTGGAGACCCTCCACGACCAAACTTCCGACACAACAACATTTGGTGCATCGTACCCGACACACATCGCAACATAACTGCTCAGACCCGTCCACGACGAATTGCTTGGCGGCAAGACTTTTTCTGGTGGGTGATAACTTTGGCCGGCAGCCGATGTTATGGTCTACCACCGAGACAGGAGTAAATATAATTTAATTTAATTTAGGTAATTAATTACGAAATCTCAATCTTTTTCATCCAATGTTCTAAACTAATGCTTGACCGCGATCCCGGCTGTTGGTAAGCAGTGATTCAATCGTTAATGGCAAAACACACTAGTTTTTTATGAGCCTATTCACTCTAGCCTTGAAACAGTTAAATTGTACACACACTATCCTGTTATGGTAAACATTAACACTACTTCCATTTCTGCTTACCCAATTACTGCTTACAAGCGTGACATTATGTATTTATGTAACAATGGTGTTACACGCACGCCACTCATCCGGAACCCGACCTCAACGTGTTGCTTAACCGCAGATCGGAATGGTATAACAAGGAAACTAGTGGTAACTGTTATGTTGGCTTTAACACCTCTTGTTTACATTGTTAGAACGTAATTTAGTTGGAGAATGGTTTAACTTTAGTTAATTTATGACTGATTACTTGATTAGCTTAGAATTCAGGCTTACTAGTCGATTCGCTCGAATTTTGTCGCCCGAACGAAACGAGAGAATCGTTAGTTTGAAAGCAAAGCAAAAGAGGTGGAGCATGCATAGTAGTGAGGTCCGGTCATCAATGGAGAGAGCTGAAGCAAATATCAAAGATATCAACAAGTGGTGTCTTCGAATGTTGCGCCATTGAACTAATAACCCATGGAATCATATGTGTTTGCATTTATAGAGTGCCAAATGCCAATAACTTCTATGAGTGTATTGGTAAATTGGAACGAATATTACATATGTTGATGAAAAAAGATCGTAAAAGTATTGTTTTGGCTGGCGATTTCAATATAGATGTACATAAAAGATCTTATCAATCAATAGAATTCGAAAATATGTTATTAAGCTTTAACTTGAAACTGGCGCTTCATCAACCAACTCGTCTTCAGAGCAAAACATGCATTGACAATTTTGCGCATAATTTTAGTAGGCCCTGTAAGGCTTCAGTATTAGAATTAGCATTATCAGATCACACAGCACAGTTACTGAAATGCCCAATTAGCACAGTATGTACTTTTGATCGGTGGAGTAGGAGAAAACGTGACTATAATGACAATAACATTGATAAATTTAAAGCTTATCTGCAGAGTCTGACATTTTCAGAAGTATATGAAACAAATGACCCTAACATAGCATTTAATGCTTTTTTTGACATTTTTTTGTTGCTATATAGACAGTGCTTCCCGGAAACCGTAGTTTCCGTCAATATCTTCAAAAAACAAAAATGGATATCACGTGGCATTAAAAAATGCAGCATTAGGAAACGACAATTATTGTGGCAGTATAGATTAAAACCTACCCAGCAGAACAAAAGGCTATTTAAAAATTACAATAAAATATTTAAAAAGATTATTAATTTAACTCAGCGAGCTCAAAATATATATAAAATAAAGACATCAAAGAATAAATCTAAAACAACATGGCAAATTATAAATAATTCAAAGTTAAATATGCCAAATAATAATATTAATAAACTTAGAATTAATAATTATGAAGTTATCTCTAATCCAAAATGTATTACCAATGCATTTAATAATTATTTTATTGATAAAATCCAGCCTGTTGCTAATTCCGGAGATAGGGTCACAAAACATATTTTAAACCGGAAGAATTCTATGTTCATGGCTCCAAGTTTGCCTAACCATGTCCCTAAAATAACGTTGGCCCTTAACAACATAAATAGTGTAGGTTATGATGGCATTTGCACAAAAATACTTAAAGCAGTAGCCAAGGAAATATGTTCCCCTTTAAGTTACATAATCAATTTATGTATAACTGAAGGTGTCTTTCCGGATGCCCTGAAAAAATCGGTAATAAAACCATTATTCAAAAAACAAGATAGGGAGTTAATGGAATGCTACAGGCCAATTTCATTGATACCAATATTATCAAAAATAATTGAAAACTATATTTATAAAGAGCTCTATTTATATTTAGAAGCAAATAATATTCTTTGCAACGAACAAAAAGGATTCAGAAAAAATAAGACAACTAACATGGCTATTTATGAATTTTTATATACTGTTATGACTAATATGGACAAAAACACTCCAGTGTGCGCGATATTTTGTGACATGACTTAGGCATTCGATTGTGTGCAACATAATATTGTACAAAAAAAGCTTGACGCTTATGGAATAAGAGGAAATGTCCTTGAGCTCTTAAAATCTTATATAAGTGACAGAAAACAAACTACGGAAATAAGCAGAATTAATAAAGTTTTCTTCTCTTTTGGTATCAAAAGAGAAGAAAACTTTATTTCAAATGAACGTAGCGTCATCTACGGAGTTCCACAAGGAAGTATACTAGGACCAGCGCTTTTTATACTTTATATTAATGACTTTCCAAAGGCAATAAAACATAATATGACATTATTCGCAGATGATAGTACGATAACGATACCGTGTAACCAAAGAAATTTTTATAAGGATGACATTAATAATACATTAAAAGAAACTATAGAATGGTTAGACAATAATAATTTAAAAATAAATTTAAATAAAACTGTGATTATGCATTTTAGCCAGCGCGCCGCGTTGACCTTTTCTAATTTTGACATAACATATAATGACAATATTATTGACACAGTTGAAACAACTAAGTTTTTAGGACTTACAATAGATCGAAGTTTAAATTGGAAGGAGCATATAGAAGTTCTAACTAAAAGGGTTAGCAGTAGTGCGTATGCCTTGTATATTTTGACACGCACTGTTAACATAGATGCGTTACTAACTGCTTACTACGGGCTAACTGGATCCATTCTCAGATACGGTGTTATCTTTTGGGGCAACTCAACTAATAAAGAAGTTGCATTTAAAGCACAAAAGCGATGTCTCAGAACCATGTTTAAATTAAAAACCACCGATAGTTGTAAGCCCTATTTTATTCGATATAAAATTTTGACATTGACATCACTTTACATTCTGGAAACAGTAATGTTTGTTAGAAATAATTTCAATTTATTTTCGCGAATGGCGGATAAATTTCCAAGAAACAGGCGTGATCAAAGTCAGCTTTGTCTGCATGGGAGCAGGACAGCACTTATGCGCAGAAGTGTTTTTTGCATGGCTCCGATTATTTACAACAAATTACCCAAAAGTTGGAGGGAGCTAAATAATGTCCATTTGAAATGTCGACTAAAGTCACATTTATGTGTCAAGGCTTACTATAGTATTAAAGAATTTCTGACAGATCCATTTATATTGACATAGATTTTGATGCATTGTTATTTTTTTCCTCGTGCTGCCATTTATTTATTTTTGTTTTTTCTAATTCCATTATATTTACTTATTTTTTTTTTGACATGAAATTTATAATAAAAATCATTATTGTTCAAAATATTTGCACGCCATACTAGGTGGCAAACATGTATGATCTTATTTTTCTGTTATGTTATCCTGCATGCATTTTCTTTTAATCTTGTATGCACACACATGTTTAAGCAAATAAATTTATCTTTATCTTTGAAAAAATATTGTTTTTTCTATAGCAACTCGCATGAAGTTTATTTACTTGTAGGCGAGACGACAGCTCGAGAAATATGTATCCGGTAATTTTAAGGCATTTTAAAATTGTACGCATTTTTAGAAAAAAAGAACCTACTTTACAACTTTTATAATATTGTTTGCGGTACACAAAAAATTACGAAACAAAAAAACACAAAAATAGTTTTTTTTTTATCATGTACATATTTCACATCTACGCAAATTGGTTATCGTTTCGATTCATATTACTTTTGACCGCTGGTGGTCCTCTTCTATTTTGTATTGCAAGTTACCCACAATAAAAAAATCAACTTCGTGCGAACAGCCTACCAAAACAATATATTTAAAAGTCACGGTTCGCCCGTATCGTGCGAGTACTTTTTTAAAATTCCGCCTGATGGTAATAGTCCGAGAGCTGGCAAGAATTTTTGGGTAGGTATTTGAGGCAAGCTGAAAACTTATCCTGTACCTCTCCTGTTATATCCCAACACGAAACTGCAGACCTGGCTGGTGAGTAGCGGGGCTAAATCAATGCCCAAATTTTTTAATTTTTTTTTTTTTGTTTTATCGAGAAATATACTTGAGGCAATTTGCAATTTTTATATGTTGTAGTTTAATATTTACAGAATATAAAAAAAAATAAGCCAGACGATTCAGCCGGGGTTTTAACATTGCCAGACGCGTCCAAAAATATTTTGCAAAAAATATAAAAAATGTATTTGAGGCAACTTGAAATTTTAATAGAGTATTATTAATAACTAAAAAGTAAGACTCTCAAAAAGACAGATCATTTCGGTGGGACTTTCTACCTGCCAGGTGATCTAATGAATTTGTATGGGTGCGAGTGCGGAGCGCTATAGACAAACTGTAGAGTGAGAGACAGCGTTTATCGGCAACTGTCTGCGTTCTTGCTAGCTGCGTTACTATTGGCTCTGGCGAGGTCACGCGACTTACAAAAATATAAAATTACAAAATCAGATTTATTGAAATAGAAAAATTATATACTAATAATATAATACAGCTGCAGAATTATTATGAGTATACAAATATCAATGTAATTAATTCCCTGTCATGTCAGAAAGAAATTGTCATTCTTCTTCTGTAGATGCTCCTTCATCAGAGCTATCAGAATCAACTTCAGATTCATCTGTGTCTAATTCGGATACCTGTGCATTATCTGCGAAAAGTAATATATATGGATTTATTAAATAAATCATAGAAATTAAAATGCAGCAGTTATAAAAAAAACTATGTATACGCACCTGTAGTATCATTTCCAATATTATTTTGTTTATTGTTTTCATGAACAATAGCGTCGAATACTGATTGCGGCATACAATCTCCGTCGAACCAGTGGAAATGTAGCGTATCCTCATGAAGTGTCCATCCGTTTCTATTCGGTGTCAAAGAGCTGGGGAATCGCAAATATGCATTTCTCCAAATACTCGTTATATATTGCGTTCTTAAAAGATGTTGTTGTAATTCAGCTTTGCACGGAGGTAAAGTAGAGGGATCACAATTTTTTAAAGTTTTTTTGAAAGGTTCATCTTCAGTGTTAGCTTTGTAAGTTACACAAAGTTTTTGAAACCGTGCTGCATTTATATTTGATATATTTTTATATCCATAAATTTCACAAATAAATGCTTCCAAAATTGGCAAAATTTCTTCACGTGATCCGGTAATATGTGCTACTCCAAGATCTGTCAAAGCTTTTTGATAATTTTGATTTTTTTAACTTATAAATCGTGTAGCACAAATATTAAAATACGACTGAGAATAACAACTCCGAAATTCCAACTGAAAATCACATGGCTGTAGTAAGTCGCGTGACCTCGCCAGAGCCAATAGTAACGCAGCTAGCAAGAACGCAGACAGTTGCCGATAAACGCTCTCTCTCACTCTACAGTTTGTCTATAGCGCTCCGCACTCGCACCCATACAAATTCATTAGATCACCTGGCAGGTAGAAAGTCCCACCGAAATGATCTGTCTTTTTGAGAGTCTTACTTTTTAGTTATAAATAATACTCTATTAAAATTTCAAGTTGCCTCAAATACATTTTTATATTTTTTTTTGCAAAATATTTTTGAACGCGTCTGGCAATTTTAAAACCCCGGCTGAATCGTCTGGCTTATTTTTTTTTATATTCTGTAAATATTAAACTACAACATATAAAAATTTCAAATTGCCTCAAGTATATTTTTGGATAATTTTTTTTTTTTTTTTTTATATTTGGGCGTTGATTTAGCCTCGCTACTCACCAGCCAGGTCTGGAGTTTCGTGTTGGGATATAATAGGAGAGGTACAGGACAAGTTTTTAGCTTGCCTCAAATACCTACCCAAAAATTCTTGCCAGCTCTCCTACTATAAGT